>ML780132.1:380663-400011 GCA_009831015.1 Picea engelmannii | reverse complement strand
TTCAATATTTGAGGAGATAATTCAAGCCCATTCCAAGGAGAAGATCATGGAGATTTGGTTGGAATATCTTATCCAAGATATATGAGAGATATGTGTGAGGATTTGAAGGGATTATATTTTGTAATAATGGGAAATAGGTCGAGAGAAATGTGGATCTATAATTATGAGGTGGTTATCTTATCTTCCAGGCTCTCATGTATAAAAGATAGTTCTCTCTCTTCATGAGAATTCAATTAGAGGTTGAATAGTTGAGTAGTAATTAGGATGACAAAGAGAGTAGTCATTAGGATTTAAAAGAGAAAGGGATTCTTAGCTTTGACTCATGGTTTTGGTTTCCATGCTTTCATTATTTTGTTATGAATATTGATTTGATTATTGTAATGTAAGATTGCTTCATTGGCATGAGATCACATATGTTGTTGTGTCATTCAACTCTTCACATGTTGTAATTTCTTATTCCTTCATGTAGTTCTCCATTCTTATATTAATTTCATTTATGCAATTTCCCATTCCTAGATTAATTTCATTTATGCAACTAGATTAATTTAATTCCAAGTTGTGTGTTTCAATTTACTGCATTAGCTTAATGATTCAATTTTAGTTGTAGCTTAAACATTAGATTAGATTAGTCCCGCTTCAATATTGCATTTACTTTGCGTGTACTTCATAAGTTTACGATCCTCATATTGAAAAATTAGATAGTTGGGCAAGTACTACAACTCAATTAATACAACATTAGTTCATCCTAATATAACGACTGCCGTTCCCTTGTCACAATTGCTGTTCCTTTTGCAAGTAGTGTTGTTCATTTGAACGAAACAATTGCCGTTCTTTTTCTTACGATTGCTGTCCCTTTGCGGGTGTTTCATCTCTGGAGGATGGGTATTGAAAATAGAAGGTAAGAACCTATGTAGGCGACAAGTAAAATGTGTGTGCCAGTGCCTACCTTTGGATGATGCATAGAGGTTATATTTTAGGACATCTTTAGGGACCAACAAATTCCCAAACTAATTCTCCTGGTTTCTACTTGATCTCTATCATTTCATTCATAAATTGGTCTTCTGAACTTGGCTTCTGAAATTCATTTATTAACTGCCTCTTCACATCTACTATAGTTGTAGGTGTTCATGTTGGTTTATTTTTTGAGAGACCCATGTACCAATATAATGCACGGTATCGAAAAGTGATTGCTAACTACACAAACTTTGTATCCTCATTTGTAATATTATTTTCTACCCATATCTTCTCATAGATGAACAAATGTTTTTCTGTGTCATCTGACCCATCCCCTCAGAACTTTGGTAATTTGATGGTTGGATATTGTCCTGCCATTATGAAATTTTCTCAACTACCACCTCCACGCAGTGTATAAACTTGATCGCTACTTGCTGAACTTGAACTTCTACTACTGGACCCATGTCTTGAACAATTATTCTACCACTAATCACTTGCTGGTTAACTTATTTTTCTTCTTCAGTTGTGTTAGTCACACATGGGGTTGTGGGTTCCACACTAATACAGATCTGGAATAGAGAGCCTTGTTCTGTGCTAAAATGATGACCTTTGGTTTTCCTCTCATATGTGGCACACAATATATCCTCAATTTTCCCCATGGCATGAAGATACTCTACCTCTTCCTCATCACTGTCCAATCCCTCTAGCTATGCTACAACCCTCTTCTTATTATTCATCCTATACTGGTAGGTTCGTTCGCTGTGCATCACACCTGCATTCCTTATGATTTCCTTGGTCTGTTCATCATCCATCATGATGGGTTCCATTGCCTCCTTCTGCTATCTACTCTCCAAGGCCTTCTCCATTTCTCAAATCTTCCTTAGTGCTTTCCCCAATTCCCCCATGCACACAAAGTGACCTAGCTGTTTGATTCCATGTTCATCACACCTTTATCATGTAATAATTTCTTGATCGACATGTAGAGTGACCTTATGTACCTTACTCTGGGTCCCCTCAAGAAATCCTACTTTGTAGAAATGTACGACTTCATTGTATCAACTTCAAACTCAATGATAAACCCTGCAGTAATATTGTCTAACCAAAAATACATTGTGCACGTGAATTTATTGTTAACTCTTTCCAACTGCGTGATATTTTCAACAGTCCACACTACTGGCCTAATCCAGTTAGTTAGATGGTTATCCTTCAATATTAAAAACCATTCATGTAATAACTTTGGAAAGAAACAAAAATATGCTTCATGCAAATCAGTGAACACATACCTCTGCAGGTACTGGCGTGGTGTATACCCGGAACCCGTATTGTCTTTCTGCGCGAACTCCAACTTATCTTTCTCTAACCATCGTTCAATCTCTTGCTTCATAGGATTCCATGGCCTAAACATCCCTTTCTACCACTGCATCTTATTTACCAAACCCCTTCCTGGCTCTCCTTCTTAGTTCTAGCCAGAAACAAGACCATTTGTTGGACTTATGGGCTGACTTGGGTTCTACCTTAGTTCTCCAACAAAACCCTTATCACCATCAACCCTTCTGGTAAACTAGAAGGCTACACCACACATAGAGTGAACAATGCAGTCTCACCTGAGATGGTTTATGGGGGACTGTAGGATGCAAATGTCTTCATTCATGGAAGGGGTTGGGGGATCTTCTTTCTTACTTTTGCTTATTTCTACTTAACCATGCATTCTATTATACTATTCAACATATCCATTCATTCATTCATTCATTTGAATATTTAATCTAATGTGTGCTGTAAATAAAACTTCCATTCATCTATCTAACCATTCAAAGATACTTTATAAATAATAACACATCAAAACACATTGCCCACATGGTTTTACCGTAGTTCACCCCCCCTGGGGCTACATCCACAAATATCTTTTGCTTCTTTATTCTTATTCATCAAAAACTACTATGTGTATTAAATTAGAGTAGTGAGGCAGACCAGGATCGCACCAAGATCTACAACTTGTGACCTAACCCACAACTAATTCTACCTCATCCAAGCTCTACAACTTGAAAAACAAACTTCCAATCCGAAAAACTCCAAAAAAGGTTCTCCAAAATAGATTTTTTGCACTAACTCTCTTACACTCCATGATTATGATTATTCTCTAATGATCTCCTAATCTACCTCATACCCCTTATTTCTATTAAAAAAATGGGTTAGAAACCCTTACAATACATCCCAAAACCCTAACCCTAACTAGGCTAGGTTTGTCCACTTTTGCGCTGGATTTCTGCAAATCCTGCTACACGTGCTACTTTTCCTCAAAATGTGGCGCACTGTTCTTCCTTGCTTGCTACATTGTTCTCCAAATTTTCCTTCTCCAACATCAGGTTGCAAGCTGTGGAGCTTATTGCGACACTGGTCAACCTCACTCATACATGTGCATTTCATATGCACTTCTGATGTAATGTGTGCATCGCGAT
The DNA here is from genome assembly GCA_009831015.1 of Picea engelmannii. Classification (NCBI taxonomy): domain Eukaryota; kingdom Viridiplantae; phylum Streptophyta; class Pinopsida; order Pinales; family Pinaceae; genus Picea; species Picea engelmannii. Next base: position 396,601 of record ML780132.1, on the reverse strand, counting down.
GACTTGATGAAGATGAATAAAAGAACAATGAATGCTAGATATTTGTGGACATAGCCTAGCGGGGTGAACCATGGTAAAACTATGTGCCACTATTTGGAATGTTTATTTTATGTTTTTCAATGGTTTATGATGAATGAATGGATCTGTTAGTGGTAAAATGCAGCTCACACTAGAATAGTTCTAATATTTACTGCAGAATGAACTAAAATGAATCTGAATGGTTACATAATGGTATAATAATATATCTCATGAATGTTGAAGTAAAGAATCATGTCTAACATCCCCAAAGAAACATCCCTTCCAAGGATGCAGACATCTGATTCCTCCAACCACCCATAAAATCCATCTCGAGTGAGACTGCATTGTGCACTCTTTCCTTCTGGTCTCTAGAAGGGTTGATGGTTTGTAGGGTTTTGTTGGAGAACTAAAGTAGAACCCGGGTCAGTCCAAACATATCCAACACCGACATAAATGGTCAAAAAGAAAATAGATGGCCGACTTAGGCTTAAATTCCCTTGAACATATAGCACGACACAATGATGACCTAGTAGCATAAACTCAAGAGCACCAATGACATAGTGTGATAATGCATGAGGCATTTTAAGCACTCTTCGTAAGGACTCAAAAAGTAACCTATCAGTGGAGTATATGCCATACTGATGGCATGACTCTTAGACAAGCTATAACCCAACTATAAGAGAATTATGCAAGCATGTGCTATGTTCAAGGGTGACATGATTGACGACTGCCATTTTTATAATATAGATGAGCGGTAAAACCCCCCTTAAATTTTTAATTTTTTTTTAGTGTCTCCTTCATAGTTTTACAAGCACAAAAGAGAGATAAAAGTGTGCTTGATAGTGTCTTTCTTGTTCAATTTTCACGAGTGAAAAAATGAGGTAAAAGTATACTCGTTAGGTGTCATTTTCATGTGTTAATGAGCACAAAGAAGAGTTAAAAGTAAGATTGTTTGAAGAGACTGATTGGATGAACATCATGCATTGATGTTCCAAGTGTGTGGAACCAACCTAGGCATAATGTATGCAACATGGTACTGGCAATTGACGTCCACTCATAGCACCGTTTCTCTCCATGGGTATAGTGGTCACCCAATAGAGGTAAGAGAATGTAGATGACTAGAGGTCAAGTGTGGTTGTAAATGGCAGTAAGCGAGAATAAAGAAAACAACAACACGAAAATAGGCACCAAGACATAAACAACAAAGGCTTGTGTAACCGTAAAGTAATATAAAAATATGGGAATCCCCTCAGGATAAAGCCAAAATGTATGTGAAAAAAAGAGAAATGAGGCTCAATTTTTAGTTATGGTGCATCTATAGGAGGGTTCCTGGGCCCACAAGAATTTGCAACATGGCCGAAACTAGATGGAAATTAGCATGCTAACTAGTGCATCCATGGAGGGTAGGCATTACCATTGTTATACAATATTTTGTCGCAACTACTAAAGCTATCTATTCTCTGACACCTTAAAAGCATAATACTTTGGAAGGAGAGTTGATAAGAAGTCATTTGGAAATAGACAACTCTAAAAAATCCCTAAATTGAAGACTTTTCGCGATTTTCACTCTATCAAAGAGAGAAAAATTTACTTGTCGCAGTCTGCCTCATTACCCAGTTTGATAACATTGCTTTTTGCTCAGATTTAAAGGTGTGACAAATTTTTGTACGTGGGAAAAAGAGGAGAATCTTGAAGATTCTAGATGAGAAGCTTCCATGATGAGTTGTCTACTGATTGATGTGGATCTCAACCACCTCTCTTGATTTGGTGAGATCCTAACCTCCTCATGGTTTCATATCTACTCTATAAAAAGATACATCTTCCAAAGGAAAAAGGCTAGAAAGAATAGAGAAATAATAATATTAGGATGAATTGAGGAACAGATTCAGATTTGTAATTGAGAGTTTGTGAATCTCACTTTGGCCATAAGAGATTTAGTTGTGCCAAAGTACTTTGGTGATGATGATGGAATCTATGGAAGCTATGAGGATATTGAAGCATTGAACTGCTGGAAGGAGATTTTCGACGCCAAGGAATCGATTGTAAGTTGTTTCCTAATTATTTAACACAGTGGTACATTTTCCTTTCCTAACCAAGATTGTCAATGATCTTTGTGTGTATTTCTCCTTGACTATTTACATAGGTTTATTGAGATATACATATACTAGTTGCTTCACTATTTTGTTTGTTCCTCTTGCGTATCTCTACTGTTATGAAGTATTTGATTGATAACTTGGAGTTAAAACTTACGATGAAAAACAACGATTAAAAGGTATGTACTTATATATTTTATGTTTCTTTTGAACCTAAGGAAAAGAGTTTATTCTATTTTGTTTTGTTCTAGTCTCGGGTGCCTGAACTAGGGACATTGGTCTGTGTTCACACTCATTAATTTATCCACAAAAACCATGTAGGTGACGATGTGAAAATTAGGGAATGGCTAATCGTCACAACCTGAAAGGATAAAATCTAAGGCTTTGTGATGGCAGAATGGATGGTTAATAATGCAAGATGGTGTTGTGGTGAAATACCTCTCTCTATATCCTGGTTTTAAACACACATATCAATTTCATTGGGTGTTTCCAAAAACTACTAAATAAAATGTCTCCAAAGTTTTGATCCACAACACTAGTCCATAAATTAATAAGTCTGATAAAAACCTATGATAATAACTCATGTCCAAAAAATTTAAAAACATTTTTTTTTATATACAACATGGTAAAAATCATTACACACAAAATATCTTATGTAAAGTAGAACCTAGTGCTAGGCTTAGGCAAAGGATATTTATTGTCACTAATGAAATCATGGGTTGTTGTCAGTACCATGTGGCACACTATGCCGGGGCCAGGCCACATAGGATCAAATATTTGTGTACAAAGACACTCATAATGAGTAGTTTCATGAGCTATTGTATCTCCTTGATGATGCCCATCAATACACAAATTAGGTACAAAACATTGATCTTTGGTTTTATTGAGAGAAAATAATTCAGTGGAAAGTCACTACAAGGAGAACACCTTCTAGCAGAGGTTTTTGTGGAGGTTTTTAGTGTAACAAAATTTGGCAAAAATTTTCAAAAAAACTTCTGCTACAACTTCCAATATTGGGTACATATATTTAGTGGATGTTCTATATAACTAAACAAATTTGGGTGGGAAAAGGTTTTTTTTTGGTGTGTTTCTTGTCAAAACGAACCGATGCATTATTGAAACACACACATCGACACATTAATATAATCAAACGCATCGATACAGTAATTTAATAAAAACTCCTCGGATCTGAATATAATAAAAAAAACACCTCGGTGTGTTTATAACTAATGCGCACCTGTTCCCCCTTTTTCGTCATATGAAGAGCACCGATGCTCTTATAATTACTATGCACTAGTTCTACGTTCTTCTCTTATGATGCACTGGTGCGCTTTAGTATTTGTCTTCCCCAGTGCGATCAATTTATAGATAGAACCGATGATTTAGGATTAGTACCTGCCAGTGTAGTTAAGTTATAGATATCCCCAGTATGATAATGTTATTTAGAGAACCGATGCATTTAATATAGAATGCCCCCCAGTGCTTCTGTAATTAGTATGTATCGATATGTTAGAGGCATGATTTCTAGTATGCTCAGGTGCGTATAATATAGTAAAGGCATAGGTGCCTAAATACTATTTAGCTGAATGGTGCATATAATAAACATAACACACTGGTACAATACAATTTTTAGCGCACCAATTAATATTTCAAACATGAGCACCGTACAATTTTGAAATGATAAATATTATTGTACGTTATATCATTTATGGAACAATGTGTTTTCTCAATAGTATGTGCCGATGTGTTATTATAATTAATATGTTTCAAATTATGAGCTTGATTTCTTATGTAGATTAATTCTTTGATTTTCTTCAACACTTTGATTCCCGCTTAATACACTTCAACAATACCAAATCATAATCGAATAGAAATAACTGTGTAGATAAGTAAGCATGCACATCAACAACACATATACCCTGGGGAAACCATGTACAAGGAGAAAACCCCCAACAAACGATATTCCTTTATTCCATTAATAATGTAAGATCACTCACAAATATCCACCATGAATGTTATGCTCTTAAAGAGCTTGCCAAGATGACTCTGACCTGACAAAGACCTAAAATACCTCTATGAAATACACCTTTGATATGATGCCTCTATTGTTGATATACACCACTGATATGCTGCTTTGGTATGCTGCCTCTTTATCACTGATATGTGCCTCTATTTCTTCACCCTTAACCTGCATATCAAAAACTGTGTTGAAGAGAGGGTTCAACCTCTTCTTATATAAGATGAAGAGGGGAAGAGGAGAGGCTCAAAATAGTAACCTGTTTGCATGAGTTAATCATAACTCAACTTCATACTTTAGTTCGAACTTAGAACTAGACTTGAGACTGGTTACAACTTAACATTATACTTTATTTCGAAAATAGAACTAGACTTGAGACTGGTATGCTTTAGTTCAAAAATAGAACTAGACTTAAGACTTTAGTTGCAACTCAACATTACACTTTAGTTCTAAAATAGGACTAGACTTGAGACTTTAGTTTCAACTCAACATTACACTTTAGTTCTAAAATAGAACTAGACTTAAGACTTTAGTTGCAACTCAACATTACACTTTAGTTCTAAAATAGAACTAGACTTAAGACTTCAGTTACAACTCAACTCTTTACAAGGAAACTCAAAATTCTCTTCATGGTGGATAATGTTACACATGCCAATGCACTAGATCAATACATTTATATCATTTGCAATATTAGGAATATCATTTGTTTCTAGCTCATAGGAATTTTATATTCAACCTAACTTTTGCTAGATGCCTTGACTTTTTCTCATGACTCATAGAGGTTGTATGTTCCACCTGACTTTTTCACTAGTCTATCTATGCTCACAAAGGTTGTACATCTCCCCTGACTTTTGCACTAGATTGTCTATGCTCACAGAGTTTGTACGTCCCCCCTGAATTTTTCATTAGACTCACATAACATCTCGTTCATCCCGACTTTTGGTTTGACTCACAGAGGTTGTACGTTCCCCCTGGATTTTGTCAATACCTCACAAGACTGGTTGATTCTCCAAATATCCCTGGCTAGCCTCATTCTCATCCACACCAAGATTGCCTCTGAGCCGCACAAACTGTCTCGAGGTCAAAGTCTTGGTTAGGATATCAGCTACCTGCTCACTCGTGGCTATGTACTGTAACTTTACAGTTTTTCTTTGGACCAAGTCTCGAATGTAGTGGTACCTCATGTCAATATGTTTTGACCTGTCGTGAAATACCAGGTTCTCTATCAATTTTATGCAACTTTGATTATCACAGTGAACCACCGTCGTCTCGATCTTATCACCAAACAACCCAGAAACCTATTTTCTGAGCCATACTGCTTCCTCGATATCATCACTTGCTACAATGTAATCAACCTCTGCTGTACTCTGTGCAATGGATCCCTACTTCCAGCTTGACCAAGAGATCATAGAAGATCCTAAACTGAAGCAGTATCTGAAAGTACTCTTCCAATCCATTGGGCTTCCTGCCGACTCAGCATATGCATACCCATGCAAAAATAAACCACCACTGGATGTATATCTCAGGACATAAGTAATGGTCCCTCTGAGATATCTCAAGATGTGCTTTGCTTCCACCCAGTGTCTCTATCTCGGTTCATTCATGAACTAACTCACTGCAATCACTTCATAGCATATATCTGGCCTAGTGTGGATCATGTACATCAATGATCCAATCAACTGCCTATACATGGTGGGATCCACCAAATCTGAACCTGTATACGAATCATGCAACTTCCTCAGGTTGGTAACCATCAGAGTAGACATGGATTTGCAATCCATCATACCAAACCTCTTTAGTACATCCACTTTGTATTTTCCTTGTGCCAGAAATAGCTTGCCCTGTCTTTGCCATACTTCCAATCCTAGGAAGTAATGCATCAAGCCTAAGTATTTCATCTCAAATTCTGAGGTTAGCTCCCTCTTACACCAGGATATTATCCCTTCACCGCCTGTTAGAAAGAGATCATCAACATACATGATTAGTATAACAGGTTGGTTACCTCTTACCTTGAAGTACAAATTTGCATCAACATCACTTTTCTGAAATCCTAGGCTTTTAAGAAAGCCATCAATCCTGTCATACCAAACTCTGGGAGCCTGCTTAATACCATACGAGGCCTTCCTTAGATTGCATACATGAGTGGCTTTTTTATGCAGTACAAAACCATCTGGTTATTCCAAAAAGACCTCATGTTCAATCTTTTCATTCAAGAATGTTGGTTTTACATCCATTTGATGTGGCTTCCAACCAAGAACGAGAGCTAAATAAATAATAGTTCGAATGGAGGTATACCTGGCTATATGGGAAAAAGTCTCTTTGTAGTCGATTCCTTGTTTCTGAGTGAAGCCTCTGGCTACAAATCTTGTTTTGAAATTTTCCACACTTCCATTAGCTGCATGTTTGATCTTATAGATCCATTTGGAAGAAACCACTGATTTGTCTTTTGGCCTCGACATAATGTCCCAAACATTGTTCTTTATAATAGACCTGTATTCCTCAAGCATGACATTCGTCCATTCTTGTAATTTATCTTCTTCTTCAAATGAAGAAGGTTCATCATCACTAATGATGCTCATTAATGCAACATAGCCTCCAAACCTATGAGGCCTCTTCCTTTCCATGAAAGTTCCTTTGGGAGCAACTATCCTTTTTTCTTCCTGCACTATTTATTTAAGCCACCCTGGATTCCTTTTGGATGGAGGTTCTTCAATATTTCTTTCTAACAATTTAGAAGGTTCTAGGGGATCATTACTTGGCCCTTCACGCGGTTCCTCCCTCTAATCATACGACTCTTCATTTTCAGAAGAGGGTGAAGCTGGATGAACTGCTTCTGATTCCTGCTGAAGCTCTATGGATTTCTTAAATGCGACTTCCTCATGGAAAGTCACATATTTTCTTACCTCTATTTTCCTCTGACCTGGTACATAAATCTTGTAAGCCTTGGAGTTCTCACTATACCCCACAAAAACCCCTTTTTTCCTTGAGGGTTCCATCTTTGTCCTCTTTTCCTTAGGGACATGAATATACACAGGACACCCAAATATTCTTAGATGACCTACTTCAAGTTTGATCCCTGAGAAGACCTCTTCAGGAGTCTCATCCTTCAAGATAGCATGTGGACACCTGTTATGAATATACACGACAATGGATGTAGCTTCTGCCCATAAATAATTTGGTAGATCCTGGTCAAACATCATTGCTTTCGTTTCCTCACAAATTGTCCTGTTTTTCCTCTCATCAACTCCATTTTGCTGAGGGTTATATGGCACGGTCAACTGTCTCTTGATTCCTGCTAAATTGCATAAATCCTCAAACTGAAGAGATTCAAAATCTCCTCCATTGTCTGTTCTAAGGATTCTGATGTGTTTCCTGTCTTCTTTTCAATAAAGGCTTTATACTCTTTGTATTTATCAAATGTGTCACTTTTAGATTTAAGGAAATATATCCAACATTTTCTTGAGTAATCATCAATAAGAATGACATAATACAAACAACCACTGAGTGAGGGAGATGACATAGGACCACATACATCATAATGAACTAGATCTAAGATTCCATGAGCTCTGTTGTCACTACTAGGAAATGCTTTCTTTATATTTTTACCTAGCATGCATCCCTTATAAATTTTATTTTTATGAAGAGAAATAGAGGGCATTCCACATACCATGTTCTGTAGATCTGGAAGGGATTTGTAATGAAGATGTCCAAGTATTCTGTGTTACAACTCGCTGGAGTTAGTTGCATCATGAGCCAATGCCTAAACTGACTGTCCTGACATGACGTACAGTCCTCCACTGTGAGTTCCAATGGGTTTGGTTGTACTTAAGTGGCTACCTTTAGCCCACAATAGTGCCTTTCTGTCCTTGAAGATCACCCAATATCCCTTATCCTCAAGGGTTTCAACTGATAGTAGATTCTTCTTGAGCCCTGGAACATATAATACTTCATCAACATGAAGTCTAACCCCAGATTCCAATCTGAAGGAGATAGAGCCTACTCCCTCTATCTTGTAACATTTTTCATCCCCAAGCTTGACCTGCTCTGCAAAAGATTTTGTCTCAAAATATGAGAGGATATCCTTGTACCATGTCATGTGCTTTGATGCACCACTGTCTACTAACCAAGTTTTCCTCCTCGTGAAAACTGAACTGGATAAAGAAGAAACCAAGTAATATTCTTTTCTATTTTCTTTCTCATTAGAAGGACTTTTCTAATTTCTTTTGGATTCATCATCCTCAACAGTTGAGGCATGATGTTTCCATTTTCTAGGATATTTCTTTCTAAACCAACAATCTTTAGCAAAATGACCTAACTTATTACAACTAAAGCATTTAATATTAGATGTATCAATATTCTTTCCTTTGAATGTACCTTTGGTGTTTGGATTCCACTGAGAGCCTTCTGGAGAGTGCCTTTCTTCTTTCCCTTCAATATTGATGCTAACGCTGAGTGCTCTTCTTTCGTTGGCTCGCTCCTGGTAGCTGTGCGATGCTCCTCCTAGAGGCAATCATGCCATAACCTCTCAAACATGGGCTGAATATCTCTCCCACTTACACTGGATAAGAAGGTCTCCCATGAAGAAGGAAGACCATAAAAAATGGCATGCACTAAATCATCATCGTCCACAATCACCCCTGTGACCAAAAGCTGATCTTTGATCTGGGCTATCCTGGAACAGAAAGATGCCACTGATTCAACTTTCTCCATCTTCAAATACTTAAGCTTGTGCTTAAGTGTCCTCTTCTGAATTGGAGCCTGTTTCTCATACAGATTCTCCAAGGTATCCATATAGTCCTTGGCAGTCATCAATGAAGTCATTGCAAGCATTATACTATCTTTGACAGAATCAAAGATGATTCACTTGGCCTCTGCTTGACTCTTCCTGAAGGTCACTCTTCCTTCATTATTCGTGGGTTCCTCCACCACTGTGGAAACATATTTTTCAAGATCATGCTCTTGCAAGATATTTGTTATTCGGAGCTTCCACACATCGAAGTTGGTAGCTCCTTCGAGCCTATCCTCAGCCCTGAATAAAATGGAGGATTCCATGGAACTCACACTGGAAACTTAATCAAGCTAGCTTGGATCTGTGTGTACCTCCTGCTGCACTTCAACACATTTAACACACCCTAAGCTCTGATACCATGTCAAATTATGAGCTTGATTTCTTATGCAGATTAATTCTTTAATTTTCTTCAACACTTTGATTCCATCTTAATACACTTCAACAATACCAAATTATAATCGAATAGCAATAACTATGTAGATAAGAAAGCATGCACATCAACAACACATATACCCTAGGGAAACCCTGTACATGGAGAAAACCCTAGAAAATGATATTACTTTATTGCATTAATAATGTAATATCACTTACAAATATCCACCATTAATGTTCTTCTCTTAAAGAGCTTGCTAAAATGACTATGACCTGACAAAGACCTAAAAGACCTTGCTGAAATACACCTCTGATATGCTGCTTCTATTGTTGATATACAACACTGATATGTTGCCTCTTTATCACTGATATGTGCCTCTATTTCTTCACCCTTAACCTGCATATCAAAAAATGTGTTGAAGAGAGGGTTTAACCTCTGCTTATATAGGCTAAAGAGGGGAGGATGAGAGGCTCAAAATATTAACCTGTTTGCATGAGTTAATCATAACTCAGCTTCATACTTTAGTTCAAACTTAGAACTAGACTTGAGACTGGTTACAAATCAACATTATACTTTAGTTCGAAAATAGAACTAGACTTGAGACTGGTATGCTTTAGTTCGAAAATAGAACTAGACTTAAGACTTTAGTTGCAACTCAACATTACACTTTAGTTCTAAAATAAAACTAGACTTAAGACTTTAGTTACAACTCAACATTACACTTTAGTTCTAAAATAGAACTAGACTTAAGACTTTATTTGCAACTCAACATTACACTTTAGTTCTAAAATAGAACTAGACTTAAGACTTTCGTTACAACTCGACTCTTTACAAGGAAATTCGAAATTCTCTTCATGGTGGATAATGTTACACGTGCCAACACACTAGATCAATACATTTATATCATTTTCAATATTAGGAATATTGTTTGTTTCTAGATGATATGAATTTTATATTCAACCTAAATTTTGCTAGATGCCTTGACTTTTGCTCATGGCTCACAAGGTTTGACTAGGCTCACAGAGGTTGTATTTCCCCCCTGACTTTTGCACTAGTTTGTCTATACTCATAGAGGTTGTACATTCCCCCCGACTTTTGCACTAGACTGTATATGCTCATAGAGGTTGTACGTTCCCCCTAAATTTTGCATTAGACTCACATAGCATCTCGTTTGTCCTGAATTTTGGTTTGACTCACAGAGGTTGTACGTTCCCCCTAGATTTTGTCAATACCTCACAAGACTAGTTGATTCTCCAAATCTCCCTGGCTAGCCTCAGGGTGGCCCATATGGCCTCTCATTGGAGAATAACTATTGATGCTTCCAAATTTAACAATATGTACTAGTGCGTATTACTCCTCAGAATGCACTGATGTATATATGTTGGCACAGGGGTAGACCCAGGGTTCAATGCTTAACAACGCACCAAAAAAACCACGACTACTGGCCCTTTCGGCAACATCTGCGAAGCAGGCAAAGTCTCACCCGAGGTAGAGGTAGGGGGTGTTACAGGACATAGGTGTCTGTAACTAGGCTGGGACACGATTTTGTGATAAGAGCACTTTGCAAAATATTCTGTTAACGCTTAGGAAGTGAACATGCATTAGTTTATTAACCTCATTAACACCGCATAGGATAAACAAAGACAGATAAGCATAGTAACAACGAGTGATTATGCACCCTGAGCACTTAGCACCTATCACTGTGAGTGAATTCTAGCATTCATTTACCCTTTAACATAAGTAAATTACTTAAGCAACAAAATATATATTCATTACACATCATAATCAAAGCACTAAGAAAATGCATAAAAAAAATGACACTGCACAAAGCAAACCATGAGACACCAGATATAAGTGGTTCACCTGAGGGTGGGGCTACGTCCACAAACCACTTTGCCTCTTTATTATTCGCCAAAATATTACATCCAATCACTCCTGTGCACTAAGCCACATAGTCGAATTTCGCACAAGACAGGAGATCTACACACTAAGCACTAGATCCTCCTTCTTTACCTTCCACAAATAGGTTGAATGCATAGAGCCAAAATATCTTATCATAGAACTTAGCACCTTCTACAATATCACAGTTGAGCAAAAGGCCTCGACCACATACATTCCTTTGCACACAGACCTACTGTTTCACATATAATTTCTGCTTCTACAATACATTCCTCTTTATTTATACTTTACAAAGTCCTACAATAAGGCCTAAACATGGGGAAAACCCATGGGACAACATCCCATAAACCCGTTACAAAACCCTAGAGGACCCCTTATTGGGTCCACATAACCCTCAAAATAGGTGAGATCCACGATCTTAGCTCCACCTAGGCGCTCCTACTTCAACTAGCGTGTCAAAGTCCCAAAAGTGGGTCAAAACCTCCAAAACTGACCAAAGTTTCCCCAAAACTTGGTCGAGGGCCAACAATATATTATGGCTCTAGTGAGTTCAAAAGAATACAATACACTCATATGCATATATTTTAATTCATTCTTTTTTACAAATTTTCAATTAATTATTTCAAAATAAAATAATTTTTTTTATAATAATATTATTTTATATTAGGTTATTACATTAATTCTTTATCCAACCAATTAAACCTTTGCTATTTGTATCAATGTAAATCATCCACATATTATTTATTTAGGAACAAAACATTTTAGAACATGTGACAATGCAATGAAATAAAAAACTCATTTTATTATATATGAATAAGAGACCCATTGTCATACAAAAAGGGAGAATGTATAGGTCTAGTACAATAATTAAATTGCAACCAATTTGTAATTGTTAGACTTATTGGTAACATTTCCTCATGCAATTGGGACAATATGTCGAGTGCATTAAACAAAATTTTCGATTTTCCGAGACAAATATTCCAAAGCATACAACTTGCAGTAACATTCAATTATATTGATTGTCATTCATTAGTTGAACTGTTGACATTGCTCGATCTGCATGCATGCCTGATTTCTTCATCATTTGTAGGTGATATTGTACTTTGTTTTTTTAACATAATGTTTTCTTGATGTTCAAATTATGTTTTATGTTCTGCCCCTTCATCTTCCATCTACAAACATAGAAATAAACTGTAATAAGTATATCTACATTTATATACATAATAGAATATACATGATTGCATAGATATGGGTGTCAAATCGTGTTGGAGGTCGGACTGGAAGTGGTTGAGAGGCCGAAAAGATTCATAAATGCGTCGTTCATGAGAAGTGTGCAGGTTTTCTCGTAGACGGTCGTGCATCTTGCGCATTCTGCGTACAATGCGCGATTAGGGCTGTGTTAGCCCACACATTCTGCGCACGCTTCCTTTGGTGAATTTGCACACTTTTATTTTTGAACCAAGTATATAATTTTATGCCTTTTTGATGGATTTTGGTGTTGTAGGTGTACTAATTGCTGCTGGAATTGATGTCTTTCTTCAACCGATGTGTGTAATGTTGTGGACGAGTTGTCGGTGATAACATATGCCCCCTGATGTGTGAGGTTAGGAGCATATGTATAGATGAAATACATCAATGTTTATTTTGCTGAGAGTGCCATTGTAAGGAAGAGTGAAGAGAGGAACTACAAGAGATATCTGCCAGAGGGAGAGGGAAAACCGTGGGAACCGAACCTTTCTCTAGGAAGAAAAAATAAAATCTCTATACAAACGAGGTGGGCATGCCCCATGCTCGTGTCATGAAACCAAAATGTGGGATTATAATTGAAGATGTAAGATGATGTAGATAACTGCAGTGTCCTCGAGGGCGGTTTATAATGGCAGATGATGGTTCTAACTGGTGAACTGGCTCTGAAGTGAGTAATGGATGACTGGAAGAAGTGTCTATGACTCGTAGGCATTGATGGCCTATCAAATTCAGAGGTCTTCGGCTGGTATGGAAAAATGCAATGGTCGCATAGTAAGACCCACCTTAAAATGAGAGTTTACTGAAGTCAAATGTTATGGGGGTCAATGGAATAAAAAATAATGATGACTCTCTCTGTGCCATCCGAGACTCCTCATTGAAAAGGTAATGAGAGTCAAGATATTTCCACCCTTCTGGAAACTATGATGATGTCGATGGTAAGGGAGACTCGACATCAAGAAGCAAAGGGATTCTTGAAATCCACTGAGTAATAAATGATGTCAGGTACTGATGGGTAACATGGATGAAGTCAAGACACTATGGGACTCAGTACTTCCCTTGGTTGGGGTGTTGAAGGATTATTGGAAGCAACCATAAAACTCGATCTAGTGTTAGGGGGACGACTAGACATGGGGTTAAACTGTGTCGAAGGCTAACAAAGTGGGAAAAATCGGAGATCGTGGGTACATGGATTTGGGATACTCGGGGTTTGTTAACAATATCGATATGAAAAAAAGGGTGGATGCCCCAACCAAGGGAGACATGGGTTGCTTTTCTAGGTAAATGAAGGCCATCATGAATGACGACTGAAAAATATATGTATATGATGGAAACAACAAATTTATACAATTACCAAAGAAATAAAGAATAATTTGGGTTGAGTATACAAATACAGAACATGTGCCCTGATGAAAGATGTCTTGGCATGTTTAGGGCACAAGTTTGTGGAAGAGAACTGGTGGAGGGTGGGGGCCCAATGGGTGGGTTTCTGTATTGGGTAAATGGATGAAGGACAATCTGTAGATGGGAAAACTGATGGTGGATGAGATGTAGGACTAATGGAGCTGTGGGGGTGTAGTCAACTGAACACGGTGTAGGATGATATGACCCGGGAGTCCATTGTGAAGGTTAGAAACATGATAAGAAGAAGTATGAGGTTTATTCTCATAAGTGCAAAAACTATCGGGACTCCCAATCCTAGGGGGTGAAAAAAAAACATGAGTGTCAAGTTTTCAAGGGGAAATATGAATGCAAATGATGTGGGGAAGAGTGCTATCGGTTGACAGTACCAAAATGTAGCAGAGGTGAAGGTACTACAGAGTCGGATGTAGGGACCCTAACGGAAAATGTCAGAGGGTGTGACTGGGATATGCAATTGTTTATAGAGGAAGTAATTACATGCCATTGTCGAACATATACCTGAAGGGGATGTAAGGTTTCTTAAAAAGTACCTGCAAAAAAACCAAATACCCGATTTGAACAATATCTAATGATAAAGAACATATAACAACTATTTGATAAAACTAAAAGTAAGCATGCGTACCTGAACGTGGGGTGAGAAAAATGTGTATTTGGGAAGTTGCTTTGGGAAAAACATGGTTGAGGTCACGAAATTCTGTGTAGACATGAATAGTTCCCTGTTTTTTCTTAATGAGGATGGGGTTGGAGATCAAATAAGTGTATGCAATGGGGTAAATAAACTCGACAACACGTAATTTGTTTATTTCGGCTTTGATAGATGCAACTTTCGACAGGTGGAGGGGGCATTGATTTTGACGAACATGGGAAATATCTTTCTATGTGTCGATTTGATGCCTGACTATAGAAGGATTGAGGCCATGAATCTCCTATATGACCATGAAAAAATATCTTGGTATTCTTGAAAGAGAGCTTTGTAAGCATTGATTTCTTCAAGGGATCATGCGGCGCCGATGGTGATCTCTTTTACGATCACTGGTTTAATGAAAATGTCAATTTTGACTGTGGGGGAGATGTTGGCCATGTTTCCTTCTTCAAAATCATCGAGGGTAGGCATAGGATTTTTGAACCAGTCAATCTTCCCCGAAGGAATTAAATCATTGGTTTTGATTGCGCATAGGGAGGCTTGATCAGGAGGGTGAAAGCCCTCTTGGGAGAGGAAAAGTGTGATGATGGAGAACATTCCAAGGGAAATCAGGGGTAGTCAATACCTCCAAGATATATTCATCGTGGAACCTGTGAGAATACAAAGGATCATGGGAGATGGTAGGGGGAACCATCAACGAAGAAGTGTCATTGGTCTCAAGGGATGAGGACGTAGAAGGGATACCGTGTGCGATGTGTGATGGCTCGTTGGACATAAACCAAATGTCAACACACTGTGGATGATATCTCATTTTCTTGGGGACTGACGATGAAATATAACGAATGTCAATAATGTGATCATCAGTAGGGAGTGTCAGAGGGGAATCATGCCGAGAAGTGTGGCATATCGCGGCTAATGTTTGGAGGAATTGAGGTAGATCTGGGAAATGATGAGTGTAATGGACATATTATGAGAATATGGCACAAGAAAAATTGGTTCGTAACCCTTTCTTGCGTGTGGTTGAGGAATCCGTAGTAGCGGATATACTTGGTGGAGTGGCAAGCAATGGGGTTTCTTTAGGGAGCTGGATAAGATTGTGTAACTCAGAAAGGGTAGGACATTTGTTAGTGGGGTGTCCTTCTCTTTTGCATAGTGTGCAAGGAGGTTGAGCTTGGGGAGGGAGTGGAGATATGGGCTCATTTTGTCTTTTTCTGCCCTCGATAGTGGTGGTGTTCCTGCTGGTTGGGGGTGGGGGTGGTATGGTAGGAGCCTGTATTGGGATATGCATCGGTAATCTGTTTATCTGAGGAGGGAGATATGTTGTAGGAACCATGGAGGGTGGATGGAGATACCATATAGGGATGGATATAACCATGTTAGGAAGGGTGAGGGTAGAAACAACCTGGAATACTTGGACGCCAGGTGGGGGGTAAAAAAAT
>ML780132.1:350504-369151 GCA_009831015.1 Picea engelmannii | reverse complement strand
GACATTTTCATTTTGAATCATCTTGTACTTGAACATTTAAGTGGGGTAAAAGGAGGTTGCCCCCTCGAAGAGGCTTATTATCTGAAATTATCTCTTTTTCAAGGCGTTGAGTACTTTTCCTGAGGTGTTTCTATGCTATATTGATGTTTGGTTCTTAACATGATAACTCCTCTAATGCACATTGTAGTTGGGATGGCTCCCCTTGCGATGAAATTATGTTTATTTATTTTAACATCTTCTTCTACAGTTTTTTGGACATCCCTACTGACATGTCTTTGTTTTCCCCTTGTTTGGCCCTTGGGATTTTCAAAATCTCCCTAGAAAAAAATATATAAAATGATTATTTAAAAAAAATAAGAACCCAGTGCGTATATTAAGATAATTAGCACCGGGGTCTTAACAAAAATTGTACTCACCGGAACATCATACATACATATACGCACCGATATGGTATAACAGTGCTACTAAGAAATTGAAAATGTTTTACAAATTTTTATATCCAGCTGATGCTTTATGAGTTAAGAAAATAACGAATTTCTAAGTACTATTTATTACGCATCGCCGAGCACTGAAGAAATTGAAGAAATGGTAATTTCCATATAAAACAATGATTTTTTCATTTTAAACTCAATGGTGCATTTTGTAATAAATGTGCCCTTTTGTGTGTTTCGGTAAAATGTAGATCGTCAAACACGAAAATGATTTTTAATAATATGTCAAATTGAAATAAAGAGGTGATGTTTACAAACAAATATTCTCCAGTGCGCTTACTCTGTAAAGAGCATATCGATCACTACGAAGGAGTTTTCTAAAAACAAAAAACCGAAAATGACATGATGGTTTAGGATCCAATGCAATGAGCGATTTCATTGCAATAGAAATGAAACACCAATATATAAATAACCAAACCCTACAAAGAAATTGTGCTTAAAAAAAATTCTTCTTGTGAAATAAAGGAGAAAGAAAAAGAATAGTCTGGAAATTAGGGCTTCCAATACTGAAGGTAAGTATGAAACCCTTTTTTTTGGTTTGGGAATGCACTGAAAATTGTTTGAATCAAATAAGAGAATGATCAAGATGATTAATAGAATGAAATCATATAACTGAAATTTCTCCTTTGCATATTTTTGTGTGATCTACAATAGTCCCCCTCGAATTTGGCTCTTCAAAAAAACCCACCCACTGTGAAATTTTTGGTGATTAAAATTTGTTGCACAAACATCCTCTCTAAAATTTGGCAAACAATAAAACAATGAATAAGGTTTTCCTTTATAAACACATAAACTCAAATTCCTGCTCATTGTTTCATTGTATATTTCGGTGCATTGATGATAAATGCGTGCACTATTTGTTTTCTAGAAGTTACGTTTTTTGGTATGCTATTCCATGCATAGCGCACCAGTGTGGTATTCTGAACATGCCGATGTGGTATGCATAATGCATTGATTCATTTTTGTAATAAATTTCAAAGTATTGACAGTAAACACATGTTATTTTTCTAACTTGCTTCAGTCGATGCGATAAACAATTTGAAACGAATCAGTGTGACGTTTAATTAATAACACACCAGGGAAGTGTGTAAGTAATAACACACTAGGGAAGTGTGTAAGTAATAACACACCGTAAGACAGTTAAATTTTCATAATTCAAATGAAAACATCCATATTTAAAGTTTGAGGAGGTTTTCCTTTGTGGAGGAAATAACAAAGGTTAGTCTTCGATGCTTATATCAATTAAACAAACTGGTGCATTTTGTTTATACATACGTACATGTGCGTTTTCAAATGATAAAGTGCACCGATATGGGAGAGAGATGGGGGGAGAGAGGGAAGGGGATACAATGAGTGAGAGAGGGAGGGGGATATAGAGTGAGGGGGAGAGAGGGATTGATGCAAGAGAGAGAGGGAGGGGAAGGGATATTGGGAGAGAAGGGGAGGGAAGGAGGAAGAGAGTGAGAGAGGGGCTGAGCATCAAATTCACATTTTCTATGTTCGAGGAGGATATTTTTAGGTATCAAGTAAAGTTTTCTTATTTTTTAAAGAAAGAATTAGATTTCTTGTATAGATGGGCGAAAAAAAAATGATATTGTAGAAAAAAGTAATCAATGTTTAAGCGTGTTGTCAAGTTGTAAAAGTTATTCAAAGTTATTTTTGAAGTTAGATTGTTCTATGCTACCCAAGATGATGAATTTTGGTTCAAATGTAGGAAAAAAGAAATTATAATATCAAATGGCTAATTCTTCAAATTCCAATGTTGCCTCATTACGTATCTTTGGAACTCCTTCAAGTTCTTTCATGCTGATTACAACACGTCTAGATTTGATTGATAATTCATTTATCTCATTGAATTTATGTTATGTATGCAGGTGGAGTTTTATAATTTTTCATTGAATTTTGTAAGATCAAGATTCAGAATCGAGTTCTGATGCTCAAGATATTCCTGTGGTCTTAAAATTTTGGAAGCTCTTATCAAGAGAAAGAAACCGCAAACATATGTTTGATGAAAATGGATAGCTTCTATACCCTTCCAATCCTAACATGCCATCTTCCATCATCTAGCCTGGGTCAACAATATTACACCATGAATTTTATCTCTTTTATGTAGACAACCCCATAGGACATAAGAAAATATGTTTGTGTAATTGTATTTTTGGATTTTCAATGGAACTAATGTAAATGCATTTCTTAATTCGATATTTTTTTTTTATAAAGGGGTTGGTTTCATGTTTATTATTGGGAAGAAAATATGCATGCTTCTAATAAGTGTTTGATATAATGTTTGAACATATTAAAATAATTGTGTTACTAATATTATCAATGTAATGTTCAATATTTTTACAATTAGGATTCTGATGATGAGTGACCTATCTACCATATATCGTTGCACCCCACTATGATGTTAAGTCATGAGTTTGATGCTAAATGAAAAGATCTTGGAGAGGAAGCATACCAAGAATGGTTGAAACAACCACCTATTCAATTCCCACTACGTTCTGAGTCACCAATTCAAAACCTTGAAAATAACACGAGTTCTTCACATGTTGGGGATGAAGGCAATGGTATAGAGGTTGGTATGGATGATTTCTTGTAGGATACCTAGGCCATGGAGGGAATTTTGTTAGATTCATTCCAACAAAATGAACTAGGGAATGACGCTGATGTCATAGATACCTTCTATGAAAACCTAAAATTTGCTTCCACCGTCCAGTACAGGAGTCTGTAAGGTATACCCATCCAAGGAAAACAATGTTACTGTACAACTTCAAATCAATGTATGGTATGTCAGATGTGTGTTTCATGACACTTCTGAGGTAAATAACCATTAAGTCCCCTAAATTTTTAGGGAATTGTCACACAATGAAGGAAGAAAAGGGTTGATTTTGTATATGCTTAATGACCATGTAAATTTCTATTTCCCACTGATTGCAGGTTATTAAAAAATAAGGTACTTCCGAGTGATAATAAATTTCTAGATAGTTGTGTAGAGACAAAGCAAATACTGAAAATGTTGTGTGTCAAGTACATATCATACCATGCATGTCCGAATGATTGTATTCTATACAAAAATGAATATGCGGACAAAGGCACATTTCCAGAGTGTGGGCATGAAAGGTACCATAAATAAAAAAAACAAGGGTAAGTCACATGGTCCTCCTCATAATATATTGAGGCACATGCTATAATTCCAAGGATTCAAAGGCTCTTTAGTTGCAAACAATTAGCCATGTTGTAGGGGTGCCATGCCTCACATAGAAGTGAGCCAAGACTTTTGTGAATCCCAACAGATTCAATAGCCATGAAGCATATAGAGGATACATGGCCCGATAAATTCAAGGATGAAGTACAAAGCCTCATATTGAGCATAGATATGGATGGAGTTAACCCATATTCCCTCCAAAACACCAATTATTTTGTTTGTCCAGTGGTAGTGATCGATACAAATATCCACCCATGGTTTTCCATGAAGAATGAACATATTATGTTGGCTCTTATAATCCCAGGTAGAAGACAAGTGAAGAGAATGGATTTCTATCTCCAACCAATGATCGATGAATTTAAGGAATTATGGGAAGGGATACATGTATATGATGTATCAAGACCCATCCCAATGGAGAGATATTTTACGTTGTATGGAATATGTGCGTACACCACACACAATTATCCAGGACTAGGAGTTTGTTCTGCTAAGCATGTTCATCGATTTGTTTATATCTGTAATTTTATTTGGCATACTTCATTTGGTGCAACTCTATTTTTGACACTAACATGCTATGTATATATTAACATCACAAGCCTTGTAAAAAAAGGGTATCATGGATGTAAATGTTGTGGACCTTCTATAAAGGCTAGGTGGTCCAATGAAATATGAAATCTAGTGTACAACTTTTTGAGGGTATTCCTCCCAGAAGACCACCCTTATAAAAGAGCTACATCTTCTTTCAATGGTAAAATAGAGAGAACACAGAGACCTTAAATAATGACACCGAAATATTGGAATAGGGAATATGACACAAAGAAGGAGAATAAAATGGAAGAATTCTTTGATTCAACTGGGGAACCTATGTTCAATGATCCTAGATTTTTTGACACCTATGTTGAGAAAATTCCCATTGGGATGAAAAGAAAATATGTATTTTATGAGCTTCCATATTGGGAGCATCTTAAGATTGTCCACTTACTAGATCCCATGCATATATTAAAAAATATTTCATCTTCTTTATGGAGGCACATATCATGGAATAAAAGTGATGCAATGGTTGTCAAGAGATATATTATTGCTTCAAATACTAAAAAGATACATTGACCAAGAAATGAAACTAGAGGAGAGGTTGATCCCTCTTATTTTAAAGAAGGTAATGTTCCATGAATTTTGAAGAAGGATGATATTTGTATGACGAAGGATGTTATATAGGGCGTGCATGCACACTATTTATATGGGTTGAATCTACCACATTTCTTCACTGTAGATGGAAATTTTTCGGGGTTGAAATCACATGACCATATAAACCTTCAAAGGGTATGTATGTTGAATACAAGATTCCTCTAGTTCTATACTGACGTTGGTAAAAATATGCTATACACTCACAATTTTATGGAAATTAATGATGTGTGTGTATATTTTGTAGTGTCATTATCCTTTGCTCGTGCATGGTTGTGTGAACTGTGACTTCCCCCAAGACTTGCAATGTGCCATATCGAAATTATCTGCATTTATACATTGGATCACATCAAGGGAGATTCATATGGATAGCATTCCATGATGGCGTTGAGAGATAGCTTATATTTTTTGTATGTTTGAGAAGGAACTACACATGAGTTTTATGGACTTGCAAGTCCATCTTCTAATTCACCTACCTGATGAGGTTGAATTAGCTAGGGTTCTCTCATGTCGTTGAATGTTATTCTTAAAGAGGTAAATGAAAAAATTAAAGGGGTTTGTTCAAAAAAGGGAAAAATTAGAGGGCTCTATGGCAGAGGGGTACATAGTATACAAGTCGTTCTATTATGCCAATGAGTACATCAAGCAAATTGACGAAACAAAAGGGGTATTCATTTGGGATGACCATCAATATGAGGACAAAAGGGAAGGGGACATACTCCAAATGAATGGAAAAAGGTGTTTGATAAAGAGTATGCCAATTATATTTTGTCAATTCAGTACAAATAAATTGTTTACATTGATGCTGATAATATATTTTTCATCCCATGCTAATTGTTTTGAATTATTTTATACATCTGCGAATTTAGAAATGTTGATGCCATCAATGAATTTTTTCTTTAAGTTGATAATATATATTTGATCTCATGCTATTTGAATTTTTGTATACATCAATGAATTTTGAAATGGATGCCATCAATAAATTTGTTCTTTACAACGCAGAGGCAACATGACCATGGGTCACGCTGTATGAAGAGAAAATAAGGAAATGAGATAGTGACATGAAATCATTTAGATGACTGAATGGTAGAAGCATGCATTATCCTGATCATTTAAAAGAAAATATTCCAAAAATATGTCCCAATAGTTCGATGGTTGACCAGATACAAGATAAATATGCTGTGTCCGGTCGTAACCCACGTGGAGAAGATTTGGATGCACTAAACATAGGGATTGGGTGAAACAACTCTGTAATAACCTCTCTGAGTACCACATTCTATTTATAATATTGCACATTTAAATTGTAACATGTATTATGTTTTTATTAATGCTTCGATTATTAGACATATGACACCGCCCTTTGTTCACATTTTTAGAGGTGCATTTCTTCCCATCTATGTGGGCATATGGACATCATTTTTTCACTGAGAATGTTGATGAAGGCAACATCACACAATATTGTGGAGTGGAGGTCGAGTTCGACCAATCTAGTCATGCTAGCCACCGTGATGAAAACCTGATAGAGGGGAAGTTAGGTTACTTTGGAAAGATACAAGAGATCATGCAAGTGGACTTCTCATCATTTTAATGTTTTATTTTTATTGCAAGTGGTGGGATACCTTCAACCATATAAATGTAAAGGAAGACCATGATAGTGGGATAATATGTATTAATTATAAAAAAATGTGGGTTGAAAGTAGGGAGCCTTATGTTTTCCCAAAACATTGCAACCAACATTTTTTTACCTAGATGTGTTGGATGGGGATTGGTGGTTCATATTGAGACATGATACGAGATCTAAACATATTTTGAGAACAACAATGTTACAATGCCAAGTGAGGAAGATAATCAAGGTGATGACAATGAAGAATGATTTCATGTAAAAAAGATTTGTTTGGACATTTATATTGTGGATGTGTCATTTTATTATGGATATCTATAATGAAAAATTATGTTTTTTTTTTCTTTCATTTTATAATTATGTTGGATATTAAAACTTAACAACCATTTACAACCACCATATTGAAAATACATTAAATAGATGTACTCGCATAGTATTTGGTTTTTATATATTTTCATTGTCATATTTATTATTTATTATAGCGAATTTATGTTGTATTGTATTAAAATATGTTTATGTTAACCTTTGAATTACTAAGTATTAATTGAGATATCTCAAAGTTGGTGGCACACAGGAGTAAATATTTATTTTAAATTATATTTTATTTAACAAAAAATGAATATATTAAAAAATACTCAAACCTCAAAATTTTTATTGTTTGAGAAAATCAAAATTGAAATAAATATATACTTTGATGGAACTTCTAAGGAAAATTCCAACAAAATAACTTCATGCAACATCTACAGTACTTGTGGTGTACTTGGCATTACCAACTTTGATGACATTCCCCATCTTAACTAGTGAGACTATCATGGCCTTCACCTATTCCACTCCATTCTTTAGTTTTATAACAATGTAAACTTATATTAATAATTCTTTTCACATTCTCCTTGAAATAAGTGTCAATATAGGAAGGACATGAAAATTCTAAAAGAGTCTTTTTCTAGAGCCTAGTCAGAATTAAGGAAAAAATTAATGATCCATACTTATCTAAAAGTACAAAATCCTTTGTCAATTTTCCTAATTCTTAAAATACTAATTATAAAATGTTGGGTGATATTAGTTTTTAATAAAAGTTTCATAAAGTTTTTATTAGAGTAAAATATTGTGAAACCATTTCATCGAAAGTGTATAGATCAAAATGTATTATTATTCTCTATATTTATTATTTTAAATTTGATTGAATAAGTTTCATATATTATAATAGTTGGATAATAAAAATTAATAAAATATTTGGAAAAATTAAATATTAATAAAACATAATCATTGTTATTTTTGTAAACAATTATATTATAAGTTTGTCTTGTAATATTTGAATAATAAAAACTAAAAAAATAACATTATTATTACATCATCAACATTATTATTATTGAATACTTATGTTATAATGTTATTATTATAATATATGAAAATACATAATTATTCAAGTCACAATCGTTTCACTCATCATATTTAAGTATGTTTGTTTCTAAACACGTTTAATCAATATATTGTATTTGTTGGACAACAAACAATTCATCTTGAACAATAGTTAAACATGATATGAAATTAATGGTTATAACTTTTTGCAATCACAATCCAAATTAAACGCTTTCATAAAAGGAAAGTTAAACATTATATGGAAACTGTAAATTTAAATGAGTGATACGTATCAAATTTCACTTAAAACAGAAAAATCATTAACAATGTTCGTCATTAGCATACTAATATTTCATTTTATAAATCAAACAACAACAACAACCACAACATTATATGAAAAACAAAATATAAATGAGTGATATACATATGATTATACATGTCAAACATACATCTCAACAAAATTTGCAATAAACATGTCATATATAGATCTCCAGTCAAATATAAAACAATCAGTAATGTCAATCAATAACAATACTGGCTAGGTCCACCACCAGAGCTAGGTGCATTAGTGTCTCTGTTAGCAGAGGTAGACCCTATATCAAGAACAACTATCTCATAAACAAATGTCAACATAAGTGAACTATCAATTGTCTCTATATCAATATCATGAATATGTGCATAAACAGTACCTGATGTGATCATAGTGTCTAAATCATCAGAGGCTTGTGACACATGTGGAGGAAGAGGAGGAAGAAGGAGATCGATGGATGATGACACATGTGTACTAGGAGAAAGATAATGATTGGCTGATGATGACACAAGTAGAGAAAGAGGGGGAAGAGGGGGAGGAGGAGGATCAAATGTGGATACAGGTTCAGATACATGTGGAGGGGAAACAAAAGGAGGAGGAGGAGGAGAAGGAGGAGGATCAGACGTGGATGGATGATCAGTAGATGCTACAACTGACTCATGTGAAGGAGAATCAGGAGGGGGATAAGGATCATATGGTGGAGTAGAGGATGTGGATGGCTCAGCTGATGAGATATATGTAGTGTGATCACAAGGATCAACCCTCAATGTATCGATGAGGTTGAATGCATCAACAATACGACACTTTAACATCATCATGTCATGAGGAAAATTCCTCCAAGTAGAAGAGAGTGAATTTACCTGTAATGTGTCTCTAGGGGGTACATGTACCACTCCATGACTATTCATGGCATGACATAGCTCATCCGCCACCTCTAGCCAGACTCTCAAACCCGACCTGCATGGCATGTGGGGTCTCTATACTATTGGAGGATATTCCTCTACCTCCTCCGTCGAACCATCACCTCATCCTCATGTTGGGGAGGCATATCCCGAACATATGTGCCAATATATAAAAAATGTTACAATAAATTACATGTGCATTAAATAAGCCATAAAAATATTCAAATAGATTGATCAAAACATAATGATAATAGTACCTCTCTCATCTGGTGGATCCTCTGCTGTAAATTAGATGTTTGAAAATCCTCTCTGTTTGAACTGAGAGTCACCCTCATATTTCAAGAGGATAATCTCAATACCCATCAAAAGGTTTGCAAATGTAGATTAATGATTAAAGGTCAAATGGACAAAACTCAACATAACAATATTTTAACACAAAAATATGGGCTAGTATGCATAAGAAAATGAGGTTTTGATAAAATTAAGTAAGTGGTTTAAGGATAAAGGTGAATAGAAGGAAGACTTATTGAGGAAGGTGGATATGTCTGCTATAAGCATCAGGCCTTCTAACATCTAGGTGAAGAAAAAATCAGTCACAAGAACTTCTTGAACTAAAGTTAAAACACTGAAAAACATTCATAGTAACATTATAATCAAACATCCATTATAACACAACCAAAAAATCTCACAAGGATCATCCAATAATGAGAATTTTATAGTAAGAGGAAACAAGGTGATGAAAAGAGGCTGACTTCTATTAATGAGAATATCTCAGGTCTCATACATAACCAGAGAACAACTCTGTTTAGTCAAAATATTACAAAATAGGGAGCTCTGCTCAACCATTCGAATCCAACATATCATTAATATGATGTATTTATAACCAAAATAGTAGACAACATCTAGAGGTGAGATATGACCTTCCTATCCTAGGATTCTCCTCAAAAAGCTACTAATCTAACATATATACAAGTAGATCTAACAAACTGCTAAAATCAAGGAGCATTTTGGAAAAACATCTAATAAGATATGAATGACATGCTTTGCTATTGTTTGGGAACATCTTATTTAGTTCCATGTGTCCTCTAATGATGTGTGCTGAACTCCAGCTTCCACCTATTGATCCTTGTTTCCCTCCAAATCATCAAAGCCAAGAAGAAGCAATGAATTTAAAATTGCTGACTGTAACAACCAATTCGTAGCACCATTTTGTAGTGCAACTGGTAGAAAATTTCATAGTTCCCACCTATTTAAATCTGTTTTGCAACCGATTCCGTAGTTCCCCCATATAAAACTTCTCTATAGATTCCATAGCGCCCATTTGTAAAACTGTTCTGCAAATTCCGTAGCACCCATTCTGTGTCTGGCTAGGTGATTCCGTAGCACCTTCGGTAATGCAACTACAAAACAGTCTGTGTAGATGATTCCCTAGTGCCAAGCACTACAAAATATTTGTGTTTTTTCTGTGTTATGCAACGAATCCTCAAAAACACAAAAATCCATAGTAGATGGATTATGAGCCTGTAAATTCCTTCAGTAGGTGAAACTATAATATTTCCCTGAACAGTTCAAGCTTGCAAAAACTAATCACCATAAAAAATGGATCTGTCATACTCTCCATTTACTTTCTCAATCTAACACTCCTCCTTGTTGCAGGGGAACTTCCCTCTGTCACAACATCTCTTTCTTTTGCAGGGGCACTCCTTTCTAGCAACCCTAAGTTATCTAATCAATCTATTGAAAGTGGGATTACCAGGGGGAGAGTTGATGTTTATGACTTCAATAGGATTCTTAGTAGCTTCACCCTTACCTTTGTATTTCTTCTGAATAGAGGTTTTGGTCATGACCTCAATAGGCATCCCAACTGTGTCACTTTTACCTTTAGCTTTCTTTGGGACAAAAACCTTAAATGTGATTTTTGTTTCAACATTTTATTTATGGGTTGATGATCTAGTGAATGGCCTCCTAACCCTTGTCTCAACTGCTACAGTAGGTGAATACAAATGCAATTTTCTCCCCTTTTTGGTTGTGTATTTGGCTTATGAAGGAACCTCCTCTAGTTCAGGTGCAGGCGGAGGTGAAAATTATCTTTGTGGGGAGTGATGGACTTCCCTCTCTTCTTCATCAATTTCTTTAGGAACTTATTTGTCTTGGGAAATAGGTTTTCTATTTCTCTTCTTACCTATTTCTGCTTGGGCAATACTACTAGCTGGCAAAGGGATCTGCATCCTGGATTGAGGGGTAGAGGATATATCTAGCTGCATATTAATAGAGACAATGAACTATTCCCAAGAAAGGATTATTTTCTTCAATTCTTCCATAACCAACATCTTGATCAACCCAGAGTGGAAAACACTAGTGTCCACATCCTTGGACTTGACTTGGACTGTATCAACCATCTTTCCCATACTTCTGAATAGATAAAAATGGATATTTATTAAATATTTTCCTATGAAATGTAGCAAGAGCCTAATGTGATACTGGTATATCATGTTGAATCATCCCTCACATGTAAAATACCTCTGGACAATTTTCAACATTTTATCAAAACCCTCAACCAAGTGGCTCCTAGGCACTCCCTTAGAAAAATTATCTTTCTGATAGTTTGGCTTGAGGAAATCCTTAGAAAAGGTTGCATTAAGGGTCATATATTTGAACCACCTCTCACTAGGGTTAGGTATCTTAGTGGCTACTACAATGGTAGCCTTGAATACCTCCAACTCAAGGGTTCCTACCTTGGTCGTAGTGCCATCAAAGTTTAAAGCAAACTCCTTTGCCACTTCAAGGTATCCCCTCTGCATGTTTTGAAAAAAATATAGGAAACGGACCCTTTGGAACACCTCCCTGATCATAGGCTCAACCTCAAATATGTGCATGTCAGAAGGCTCAGTCCCGACCACACTCCTACCCTTATGAGATTTATTCTATTGGGGTGTATCCATGGATAGAAGCAGGAGGTCAAAACTGTAATTCTATGAGATGGTAAGGAAACCAAACAGATACACAAAGTCTTTAAGTTTTGATAGGTGATCCTTAATTGTTCTGACATGACTTTCCTCCAATTCACTTTTGAACAATAAAATAATGGTTTGATGGCTGAAAATGGGAGAAAATATCCTCAGAGAAATGATATGCAGGAAGACTGCACTGTCCAATTTTAAGCTAGCATAGGGCCACCATACAATGTCATCATTAGGTTTAAAGGAAATGGCTTCTATCCTCCTCACTGCAAACAAAATTTGATAAAGAAATATAGGATGACATAGTGAATAAGGAAAGCTAATGCTAGAGATGTGAGAATAGAAGATGAAAATGATTTAACATGGAATTTGTTGCGCTGGAACATGGGATCCGTAGCGCAGTTTTGGCAGTAGTTTCTGTAGCGTAGTGTGGAAAATCATGAGCCAAGAGCATAAATGGGAATTCAAAGATATGAAGAAAAATGAATTGATTTCAGTAGAGGAAAATGTCAGTGTGCAAATGGCTATGAAGTCTATGAAAACAACGGTAAAGGGATCTGGTCGGTAGGAGAAACTATAGTTTGCAGCGCCAGGCACTACCAAAAGATAAAACGAAACCTTAATGATATTCAACAGAGCTCAGATGGCTCATGAAGTACTTGGACACCATATCTTGATAATGGATGATCTGTAGAAAGCCTGAAGTCATTTGCAACCACCTCGATCTCCAATTCACCTCGAACAATTAGTTCTGTAGCACAATCCGTAGCTCTGTCTGGACTAGTAGTTTCAGTAGTGACGAGCTAGGAGTAGGATTTGAAATTTGGTAAACAGTTAAAAGTTTCATAAATGACCAAATCACGATATTCATTTTGAAGACAAGGGTGATGAAAACAATAAAAGACATGACATCAAATCCATAATTGTGAATGATGATAAAGAGGGAGAGTGTACAAATATGCGGTATGAAAACACCTAGTGAGTTGGCAACACACTTTACAAAGTTTGATTTGACTCCTTAATGGGAAAAGAGACATGGTGGAGAGGATCAAGTATATGAATTTATGGAGTGACTTGTTAGGTTTGTAGAGTCATGGGGTTGATAGTGCTAGTTGTCAAGTCAAGTGATGAGTCAAGGATATAAACCACAAAATGAACCTAGGGTATAAACCATAGTTGTGGGTAAAAATGTGAACCAAGTCTCAAGCCTTTATTTGTTTAGAATAATCCAATAAAATCATAAAGAGAAAATTAAAACAAACTTGAAAATACTAATGGGTAAAAATTAAAAGCTAAGGATAAAATTGACCCAAGACAACTTCATGTGATAACATTGGCTCCACAAGAGACTGCATGCTCCATGTGAGCTGCCAAGAAAAAGCAACTTCAATGTCTTATCCTAGGGATATGGGGTCATTTATTCAAACATAAATAAAAAAGAAAAAGTGATATTTGCAATGAAAGGAAATCCACTCATGGATTAAGAAAATACTTCTTTAGAAAGTGCCCATTGACAAGGTCACCAAAAACTTTAGAATCCTCCAAGTTCTGCAATTTATAAGTGTTATATGAAAACACCTCATAAATATTGAAAGGACCAATCCACAAGGCTTCAAATTTACCATGTTTTCCTTTGTATTGCTTGGGTGCATTCCACTTGAGCACTAGATCTCCCAGCTGGAAATCTTATTTTTTTACCTTCTTGTCAAAGGCTTGCTTGATCTTTTGCTGATGGTCTTGTGCTTTGTGAAGTAGCTTCTCCCTAGTCTGCTGTAATTCTTCCAGCTATTGTATCCTCCTGACCATATCATCAGGTTCTCCTTGGTAGTCCTAGAGGAGATTTTCCACACGAAAGACAAGCTGAGTAGGAAATATGGATTCAACGCCATATACAAGATGAAAAGGGGAAACAACAAGTGACCTATTTGTTGTAACTCTATCAACCCATAAGGCAAATTTCAGCTTTGAGTCTCATGCTCTCTTGTTATCTTCTAACAATTTCTTGATGATATTTATGAGGCTCTTGTTAGACGACTCTACCAAACCATTTCCTTTGGGGTAATAAGGAGTATAATGGACTAATGTAATCCCATACTCTTCAAAAAACTTGATCAATGGTTCAGCTTTAAAAGGGGCAACATTGTGAGTAACAATATTTCATGGAAAACCAAATCTTGACATGATATCCTCAAGAAAACTAATCGTTACCTTGTGGGAGGCACTTCTTGTATGAATGGCTTATATCCACTTGGTGAAATAATGGCAGTCAAAATCCACCTATTCTAATCACTTGAAGCTAGATGGATTTCGCCAATGAAGTCAAGACCCCACTGCTGAAATGGTCCCGAAACCACCATAGGCTTCAAAGGCAAAGATTTGAGTTGATGCTTTCCATAAAACTTTTGGCATTTGACACAAGCTCTAATCTTTGCACAAACATCAATAAAAAGGATAGGCCAGAAATACCCATCTCCAAGGATCTTATAGGCTGTGGTTCTCCAAAAATGATGGCCCCCACATAAGCTTTCATGAAAGTTAGTCATGGACTTTTGGGCCTCTTGTGGATCTAGAATCTCAAAAGAAATCCTAGAGGATATTTCCAATACAAGACATGATCAATGAGACAATATCTGTCTGCTTTAAGATTCAAATCTCTCACCTTGTTCTTTTCCAAACCATTAGGAGGCTGCAACTTCTGCAGAAAATATATGATGTCTTTATACCAAGTGCATTCTTCCAAGTCAGGACTAATATGAGAGCTTTTGTCAACAACATCAACTTGCTGATTTTCTGAGTTTATGTTCATGGAATTAACCCCTAATGATTTGTAATTTGATTCAGCCAACAACCTAGCTAAACCTTGGCCTTTCACTAGTTTGGTGGGATTCATTTCAAGGTCATATTCCATAATTTTGGCAATCCATTTGCTTCTCTTCCTATCTATGTCAGGATGGATAAGTATCTCTTTTACAAAGGCTGAGGGAACATAGGAAACAATATTTGAATGAATAATTTATACTCTGAAAGCCTTGAGGAATTTGACTAAAGCATAAGCTTACTTTTCCATGATATCATATCTTATTTATGCATCCCTTAATGCTCTGCTGAAAAAGGAAATAGGTTGTTCTAACCACTCTATGTTGTTTTGAAGCAAGAAAACAACCAATGTGTCAAAAGAGGAAAAGGAAAATATCAGAAATTCCTTAGAATAGTCAGGGTTGATGAGCACAAGTGCTTCAGTCAAAGCCTTTTTTAATTTGGTAAAAAGAATCCCTAGCCTCAACAGTCCATTTCACCTCATTTCCTTTCCTAAGCATGGATGTAATGTGTTTAACCAATTCAACAAAGTTAGAGATGAACCTTCTCAGAAAATTGATTTTCCCTAAGAAAGACTGAACTTCTTTCTTGGACCTAGGGAGAGACAAAGTCTGGATGTCATCTACTCTACTTGGATCAATTCTTACCCCTTCTATTGATACAATGTGTCCCAATAAATTACCTTCCTTCATAGAAAACAAAGAATTTTTGGGACTGAGAGAAATACCAAACTTTATGCACTTTAGGAAGACCTTTTTCAAATGATGATAATGCTCTTTATCATATTTTGAGAACACTGTAATTTCATCTAGATAGATGACTACAATTTTTTCCTTCTCCCTAATAAAGGCAATGTCCATTGCTCGCTGAAAGGTTTCTCCTGCATTCATCAATCGAAAGGGAATTTAAGCATACATGAATGTGCCCCAAGGATTAGTGAAGGCTGTATTCTCTCTATCTTCAGGAAAGACATATATTTGATTGTAGCAAGAGAAGCCATCAATCATAGATATCCCATATGAACCAATCAGTCTCTGTAAAATGTGCTCCATCTTTGGCAAGGGGTAACTATCTTTCTTGGAGCTTCTATTCAAATTCCTAAAATCAACACATAGTCTGATTTCACCATTCTTCTTCCTCACAGGGACCAAGTTAGTCACCCACTCAGAGTACCTCAAAGGAATGGTGATATTGGCATCCAAAAAATTCTTCCCTTCTTTTTCCATAATAGGCAACAACATGGGATTTATCTGTCCGAGTTTCTGCCTAAAAGGCTTGGTCGCCTCTTTCAAAGGGATCTTATGTTCAATGATGTTTGTGTCATATGTTCGTAAATATTCATAGTTGCAGGAAAAAACATCAGAAAACTACTTTAACAGATTAACATACTCATCCCTTTGTTCCTTTGACACGTTTCTAGACAATTTAACATACTTTGTATCCTCCTCTGTACCTAAATTGCATTCATTCACATCAACATTTTCAATTGAACCTTTAACCTTTACAACACCATCGTTTCTATCAAACAATATCTCCAAGGGGACTAGTCCTTTTGGAATATGGTTACAGGGAAACCGAACAATATGATGGTCAACAATTTTATTTAGAAAAATATCAGCATGAGGGATATTTTCATAATCATGATCTTGATCAATATGTAAGGTAGAAACATCATCCATAGTTTCAAGAAATATATTTATCTCAAGATCATCCTAAAATACCTTCCAATGTTTGGCATTGTCAGGTATAAAGGGTCTATACTTCACTTCCACATCATATTTGATTTTAGGGGGCAAAGGAAATCTGAAATTACTTGCTGAGACAACCAAGGAATCTTCCATAGTGTTCCCCTTTCTTGGAACAAATGAGATATTAAAATCTAAGAAGAAACTATCAACAAGATCCCAAAATTCATTTATGTAAGTCCTTAACATGGGGTGTTTAGCTTGATACAGATTTTTGAATTGATGTACAATTAATTCAACATCTTCAAACACAACTAACTCTTTAATATTCATGTCTTTAGTAACCCTTAAACCCTAAACAAGAGCCTCATTTTCTGCCACATTGTTTGTAGTTTCAAATTCAAGCTTGTAAGAAAAATATATGATCTCTTGGGTAGGGGAAATCAATACTACCCCAACACCAACACCTTCCTTAAAGGAGGCCCCATCAAAAAACATCTTCCAAACAGAGGTATTAGGAGGAGGAATTTCACAAGAGGTAATGGGATGTTTTCTGATTTCAATAGATGATTGAGGAGCATCAATGAGCTGTAATATACTAGATCCTAAATCAATATCAACTACAAAAATAGGGTGGTTGGTAGGATTGGATTCATCATTGATGATGTAAGCTAATTGTTATTCCCTATAGAGTCTTCGATGTTCTCCCCCAAATATAGGAATAATGGCATATGAAAGGTCCATTTGCAAATTCCCCCCTAGTATTTTGATCCAAGATATTGACAAGAGCATCCCAAACTTAGGGGGGACATCAGCCACCACAATATCCATGACCACACTTTTCATGGGAAATTGGAACATGGAAACAACCAGGGCTTTGATAACCCCAAGACACTTCACTTTCCTAGAATCAAATGAGTATAGGTCATGGTAAGTTTTTGTAATTTCCAGCCCAAGCTCATCCATGGAAGTTTTAGGCATGAGGTTATGAGATGCCCCTGAGTCCATCAATCAGTTGTGCAACACTTTATCATGAATATTTAATGATGTGTAGATAGAGGGGGAAGAGTCATCCCTATCCTCTACCAAAGGTCCCAAGATGACTATTGGTTTTTCATCTTGAAGGTTGACTGAATCTGTGGAATTAGATGAAGGCTTGGGTTGAAGCATTTTGGAAAGATACCTTTTGAATTCCTCAATCTTAATTAGCTCCAAAAAAGGTACATGGATTTTAATTTTTTGAATCTCACTTTCAAAGCTAAAGGAGGATGGAGATTTTAGAATTTCCTTAATTTCTTGGGTAGGGCTCGTAACCAATGCTTGAGGGTTTTGTGCATATTTCCCTTTGTTGCTTGATGCCACAATCTTAATGGAAATTTCTGTTTTAGTGGGATGATTAGAAATATAAGGTTTTCCCTCTTTCGTTTTTTTACCTTAGGTTGTATTTATTTGGATTTTGATTGGTTTTTTCCCCTTTTCTCAATTCATTCAATTGGATATACATGAGAGACTCTTCATATGCAGATTGGGTTAAATGGGGAGATGGAGAGGTGTCACCAAGACAATGGATTTATGGATCAGTTTCTTCATCCTCTCCTTCTTAATCAACAATAAGGTTATTTTGGAGAGGGTCTTGGACTTTTTGATCATCCGTATCCCTATTTCTTTGATCTCTTTGAAGGACTTGAGGGGTGTTGATACTGAGAGGGGGGTGAATCAATAAAAACTACAATTTAAAAACTTTTTTCAACTTATACTTAAACCATTCAATTATATCCAATGAGCAATGAACAATAGTATAAGAGTTACACCAATACACCACAATACACCATGCACAATATATGAGAAATAATCAATATTTTTTGTTCAAGGGAAGTAATGACTTCCAAAGGTAGCTACAACTTCCAAATGTAGAGGGAGGGATAAACCTCCAAGACGAAGAGACAATCCTCCAATGTAAAGAGAGAGCTGGACTCTCCATCCTTTCCCCTTCTTTCCACCCAAGAATATATGAGAGATAATAAAACTTTACATTAAATCATCACCATCAACCAATCATCACATAGAACCTGATAATGCTTCCTGAGACTTCTTCAATTTCTGAAATTCTTCAAT
>ML780132.1:282365-347172 GCA_009831015.1 Picea engelmannii | reverse complement strand
GAAGGATTTGGGTGTTGCAAAGAAAATCCTTGGTATGAGAATAACAAGAGACAGGAAAAATTGCAAACTGACATTGTCTCAGGGTGAGTACACAGAGAAGGTGTTGGAGAGGTTTAGAATGCAGAATGCAAAACCAGTTAGTAAACCTTTGGCCATCCATTTAAAATTAACTAAGGAAATGTGTCCCAAGACATAGGAGGAGATATAATACATGTTCAGGGTCCCATATTCATCAGCAGTTGGGAGCTTGATGTATGAAATGGTTTGCACAAGACTAGATATTGCACATGCAGTGGGAGTTGTGAGAATATATATGAACAATCCAGGTAAAGAACATTGGGAGGCAGTAAAATGGATTCTCAAATACTTGAGAGGTACTGCTAATCATGCATTACGTTTTGGAGGTTCAGAAACTGTTCTACAAGGATATGTTGATTCAGATATGGCAGGTGATAAAGATAGCAGGAGGAGTACCACATGGTATGTGTTTACTATAGGTGGAACAACAATAAGTTGTATTTCAAAACTACAAAAGGTTGTTTCACTTTCAACAAAAGAGGCAGAGTATGTTGCTGCTGCTACAGAGGCTAGTAAAGAGATGATTTGGTTACATAGGTTTATGGAGGAATTGGGAAAGTAGCAAGAGAATATCAGGTTGTATTGTGACAGTGAGAGTGCCATTCATCTTGCAAATAACTTAGACTTCCATTCGAAGACTAAGAATATACAGTTGAGGTACCACTTCATATGATCCGCCTTGGAAGATGGACATTTGAAGTTGGAAAAGATACACACTAGCCAGAATCCTGCAGACATGTTAACAAAGGGAGTAACTAGGGAGAAACTGAGTTCCTACTAAGTTTCAGTTGGTCTTAAAGAATGAAGATGAAGATGAGAAATTTTCCAGGTCCAAGAAGGTTCAGAGTCTAGCATATACAACAGCGGTGGAGTTGTTGGGATCAGTCTCCAAGTGGGAGATTGTTGGTTGTGGAGCCTGATTATCTTTCTGATTTAGAGGTCTTTTACTTTTAGCCGTGTTTATACCCCATGAAGTATTTACACCCCTGAAGTATGTACACTCTTCCACGCAGGGGAGTGCAGAGGGGGGGTACCCCCTCTGCGGGGTCCGGGGGGCTATCCCCTCTGCGGGGTCCGGGGGGCTATCCCCCCTGCTAGGGGGTCTGGGGGCAAGCGAGGGTTCGGGGGTGAAGCCCCAAAAGGAAAAATTTCCTTGTAAATTTATATTGTAATTTCATTGTAAATCTGGACCGTTCATTATAAGGTTGCAGATCTAACGATAGAGATTATTTTAGGATTTTTTTCCCTAGAAGGCAACCCTCTTTTATGAGGGAGATGTATTGCGGCTATGGTTGATGGCGAATATTGTATTATGAGATAGGAGACTATGAGATAAATAAGAGGAAGTTATAGCGGGTTTGCTGTAGGTTGTATCCCTTCATATGGTGGATAATAATAAAGGAAGGACCTGGCAATTTCTCTAGTAGATGTAGCCCACACTGGGTGAACCACGTAAATCTGTGTCTCTCTTGCATTGTGTATCTTCTGTGTTTTGTTTCTGCATTTGATTTATTTTTATTTCTCTGCGATCCTATTTTTCTAATAGAAACTCCTCCAATTTTCACTCCTTGAATCCTCCCCAAAAAGAGGTTATAGAAAGAATGGTAGACTTTATTCAATTCTGGTCTATTCAGAAGACCCAACTTGTACAACATGCCCCGTGATCAATATTTAACATCCGATTCATAAACTATCACAAAAGAAACTAAAGTCCGTACTCTTTCCAATGGAAGTGGTCCCACTTCATTTGGATTCTATATGAAGAAGCTATGATTGTTTTACTTGGAACACCTGTTTATTGACTAGCTTCAGGACTGGTCACAAACCCTATCTTCTACAGAGTGTGTCTCCATAATTATAGCGAATCAAGAGATGAAATTTTTAATAGAGGTACCTTGATATGTCTTCTCAATACCATAGCGATTTCACCATCTAAATCATTCTAGAAAAAAATTTATACAAAAAATGGTAAGATGACCTGAAAATAACATACCTTAGAACACATCAGCAATAGACTTCATCCTCCCTTGAAATCCGACCTTCTTTTACTTCTTATTTCCTATGAAATTTGACTTGTATCAAAATAAATGTATAATAATGTTTATTTATACCATTTATGTCACTTCATTTTAACATTAGGGCCGACCTGACACTTTCTTATTTTGTAATTCTTTTCTTTAATTATCTTCAGGGCCTACATGTACTTCCTTCTTCAATTCACTTTGTCATCTTCAAAAATTCATTTCTCCTCAACCATGAGGATCCAAGTGATGTGCCACATACCACCGGAAATAAAATGATGTATACTATCCATTCATGGTTGTTGTATATGCATGTGCATTGTCCTTCATGTCCAAATACCTTTATCAATCTTGTAGTCCAAAACCCATGACTAGGGTTGACATCAATGACAACAACCAATCTTCCAACAAGGGGCATTATTTGGTCTTCTAAAATTACCTCTATTATCAACATTTTGTGTGTTCCTATAAGTTTGCTTCTGTTAAATTTTTAACTTCTCCATTTCAGTAGAAAGTGATTTTACAAATTTTGTTAGTTCATCAACTTGAGGGTGGGAAGCAGAGGAATCAAAGGCTGAGGCTTCAACCCTACCTTTTATTCTATCTCTATTAGATTTTCCCCTAATTTTCTCAGCTACCAATATATTAGATTCTACTTCCAAGGATGCATCTTTCATATGAGCTAAAGAGGTAGATATTCTTTCTCTCAACAGGAGGCGAAACTCAGGTCAAATGCACTGGCATAGGTAATATTGGAAGAGGTTTATGCATAATTTATTTTAGTGGGAATATTGTTGTACATTTTATAAAATCTTTTTGAGAAGTCTGAAACAAATTCCCCCTCTTTCCTCTTAAGTGACCCAAATTCTATAATATAATAAAGGAAATCCTTTTTACCCCCCCAATGTCTCAAGAAGGCATCATCTAAAGATTCAATCCCAACAATATATCTAGGAGTAAAACCCATAAACCATTTTCTATCCTCACCATCAAGGATCTGTACAAATACCCTCATCCATACATCCTCATTCTCAATGTTAAGATTGTCTACATAACTATAAAAGGTTGCAAGGTGTTCTTCTGTAGTTATGTGTTCCTCCCCTGTGAACTTGGGCATGTACTTAAGGTAGCCTCCAACTGGGAGATAATTCATAGGCTGAGGTAAAATAAGAGGGGCATACCTAGAAATCACTATGGCATCCATCCTATTTCTAGGAATACTAGCACCTGCCATTGGGTTGTGAACTGTAGGAGAACAAGGGGTAAATGGAGTTTTGACAGGTACAACTACAACTTTGATTTTAGGGGAAAGAGGGAGATTGGATGGAGAGGTTTTAGTTTTCATAGGAAGAGTTTTATTCTTGGAGGAAGATGGTATAGGGTCTAAGGGAAAAGAGGTTTCCTGCTCTTTAGTCACAATTTTGATGGGAGGAGGAGTAGGAAGGCCCAAAGTAGGAAAATATTCTAAGCTCTCAAGTCTAAACCAACTTATAACACCAAGAGAGGCAAGGGTTTAAAAAATTTATTCTTTCAATTTGGGGCTAAAAGAAGAGTATTCAATAGGAAAATTTTCAAAATCCAAATTTCTAGAAATTTTAGTAGAGGGTAGAAGAGGAGAATTGGATATAGCTACTGGAGTTTTAAAAGTAGAATCATGCAAATGACTAGAAGTACCTTGTACAACAGCTGAAAAGACTTCTTGAGAATATTTTACTTTCTTGATAATATTCTCTGGGTCAGCGTCAAGTGTTTCCAGAGGTCTGGTTATGTATGAGACCTCATGTGTCTGCCTTTGGGAGCCACAATTGAAACATTAGAGTTGCCAGGTGCAAGATGCAATCTTCAATGTACTAATTTCTAATGCAGCTTCAGAATCAATATTGCTTTGTCATTCAATCCCAGGGAAATGTTTTCAGTCCATTCACCGAAAATGATTCCAAGAATGTTAGCCCTGAGAGTCACCCTCAAATTGCAAGAGGATAAGCCTAGTACCCATCAAAAGGTTTGCAAATGTAGAGTAATGATTAAAGGTCAAATGGATGAAACTCAACATAAGAATGTTTTAACAAAAAAATATGGGCTAGTATGCATAAAAAAATGGGGTTTTGATTAACTTTAGTCAGTTGTTTAGGGATACATGTGAATAGAATGAATAATTAGTGGGGAAGGTGGATAAGTATTCTATAAGAATCAAGCCTTCTAGCAACTAGGTGAAGAAAAACTCAGTCACAAAAACTTCTTGTACTAAAGTTAAAACACTGAAAAAAATTCATAGCAACATTATAATCAAACATCCATTATAACACAACCACAACATATCATAAGGATCATCAAATAATGAGAATTTCAGAGTAATAAGAAACAAGATGATGAAAAAAGGCTAACTTCTATTAATGAAAATATCCCAGGTCTCATACATAACTAGAGAACAACTCTGTTTAGTCAAAATGTTACAAAATAGGGAGCTCTGCTCAACCCTTCAAACCCAACATATCATTCATATGATGTATTTATAACCAAAACAATAGAAAACAAGTAGGGGTATGAGCTAGCTTTCCTATGCTAGGATTCTCCACAAAAGGCTACTAGTTAAACATCTGTACAAGTAGATCTAACAAACTGCTAAAATCAAGGAGCCTGTTGGCAACAACTTTAAAAAGAAATGAATGACATGCTTTGCTATTTCTTGGGTGCATCATCTTAAGTGCCATGTTTCCTCTAAGCTTGTGTGCTGAAATCCAACTTCCACATGTTGATCCTTGGTTCCCTCCAAATCATCAAAGTCAAGAAGAAGCAATGAATTCAAAACTGCTCATTGTAAAAACTGGTTCGTAGCACCAATTCGTAGAACAAATGGTATCAAATTTTGTAGTTCCCACCTCTTTAAAACTGTTCTGCATCCGATTCCATAACGATTTCGGTAGCAGATTCCATCGTGCCCTCCTATAAAACTGCTCTGCAGATTCCATAGTGCCCATTTGTAAAACTGTTCTGCAAATTCCGTAGCGCCCATTCTGTGTCTGGCTAGGTGATTCCATAGCACCTTCAGTAGAGAAACTTCAGAATAATCTGTGTAGATGATTCCATAGTGCCAGACGCTATGAAGTCTCTGTGTTTTTTCTGTGTTATGCAACGAATCCTCAAAAACACAAAAATCCATAGTAGATGGATTATGAGCCTGTAAATTCCTTCAGTAGGTGAAAATATAATATTTTCCTGAACACTTCAAGCTTGAAAAAACTAATCACCATAAAAAATGGATCTGTCATACTCTCCGTTTACTTTCTCAATCTATCACTTCTTCTTGTTGCAGGGGAAATTCCCTCTGTCACAACACCATATCTTTATTTTGCAGGGACACTTCTTTCTAGCATCCCTGATTTGTCTAATCAATCTCTTGAAAGTGGGATTATCAGGGGGATAGATGATGTTTATGAATTCAATAGGATTATCAGTAGCTTCACCCTTACCTTTTTCTTTCTTTTGAACAAAGGTTTTGGTCATGACCTCAATAGGCTTCCCAATTGTGTCACTTTTACCTTTAGCTTTCTTTGGGAAAAAAACCTTAAGTGTGATTTCTGTTTGAACATTTTCTTTGTGGGATGATGATCTAGTGAATGGCCTCCTAACCCTTGTCTTAGCTGCTGCAGTAGGTGAAGGAAAATGCAATTTTCTCCCCTGTTTGGATGTGGCTTTGGCTGATGAAGGAACCTCCTCTAGTTCAGGTGTAGGTTGAGGTGAAAATTCTCTTTGTGGGGAGTGATGGACTTCCCTCTCTTCTTTATCAATTTATTTAGGAACTTCTTTGTCTTTGGAAATAGGTTTTCTCTTTCTCTTCTTGCGTGTTTCTGCTTGGGAAACACTACTAACTAGAAAAGGGCTCTACATCCTGGATTGAGGGGTAGATGCTATATCTAGTTGCATATTAGCAAAGACAATGAACTTTTCCCAAGAAAGGCTTCTTTTGTTCAATTCTTCCATAACCAACATCTTGATCAACCCATAGAGGAAAACACCAGTGCCCACAACCTTGGACTTGGATTGGACCCTATCAACCATCTTTCCCATACTTCTAATTAGACAAAAATGGATATTCATTAAATCTTTTCCTGTGAAATGCAGCAAGAGCCTAATGTGATACTGGTATATCATGTTGAGTCTACCCTCACATGTAAAATACCTTTGGATGATTTTCAACATTTTATCAAAACCCTCAACCAGGTGGATCCTAGGCACTCCCTTAGACAAATTGTCTTTCTGATAGTCTGTCTTGAGGAAATCCTTAGAAAAGGCTGTAGCAAGGGTCATAGATTTGAACCACCTCTCACCATTTTTAGGTATCTCAGTGGCTACTGCAATGGTGGCCTCAGATACCTCCAACTCAAGGGTTCCTACCTTGGTCTTAGTGATATCAAAGTTTAAAGAAAAATTCCTTGCCACTTCAGGGTGTCCCCTTTGCATGTTTTGACAAAAAGATAGGAAACCAACCCTTTGGAACACATCCTTGATCATAGGCTTAGCATAAAATAGGTGCATGTTAGAAGGCTCAGTCCTGACCACAGTCCCACCCTTGTGAGATTTCTTCTGTTGGGGTGTATCCATGGATAGAAGCAGGAGGTAAAAACTATAATGCTATGAGATGGTAAGGAAACCAAACAGATACAAAAATTATTTAAGTTTTTACATGTGATCCTTAATTGTTCTGACATGGAGTTCCTCCAATTCACTTCTGAACAATAAAAGACTGGTTTAATGGTTGAAAATTGGAGAAACGATCCTCAGAGAAATGATATGCTTGAAGACTTCATTGTCCAATTTTAAGCTAGCATAGGGCCACCATACAATGTCATCATTAGGTTTAAAGGCAAGGGCTTATATCCTCCTCATTGCAAAAAAAATTTGAGATGAAAATATAGGATGACACAGTGAACAAGGAAGGATAATGCTGGAAATGTGAGCACAGAAGATGGCAACGATTTAACATGGAATTTGCAGCTTTGGAACAAGGGATCCGTAGCGTAGTTTTGGCATCATTTTCTGTAGCACAACGTGGACAATCATGAGCCAATAGGATAAATGGGAATTCAAAGCTCTGAAGCAAAATGAATAGATTTCAGTGGAGGAAATTGTCAGTGTGAAAATGGATATGAAGTCTGTGACAACAGAGGTAAAGGGATATGGTAGGTGGGAGAAACTGTAGTTTGCAGTGCTAGGCGCTACCAATAGATAAAACATAACCTTAATGATCTTCAATAGAGATTGGATGGATTACAAAGTACTTGGACATCGTAGCTTGATAATGGCTGATCTGTAGCAATCCTGGAGTCGTTTGCAACCACCTCAGTCTCAAATTCACCTCGGATAATTAGTTCTGTAGCACAATCCATAGCTCTGTTTGGACTAGTAGTTTCAGCAGCGCTGAGCTAGGAGTAGGATTTCAAATTTGGTAAACAATTAGAAGTTTCATAAATGACCAAATCACAATATTCCTTTTGAAGACAAGGGTTATGAAAACAATAAAATACATGAAATCAACTCCATAATTGCGAATGATGGTAAAGAGGGAGAGTGTACAAATATGCGCTATGAAAACACCTAGTGAGCTGGCAATAGACTTTACAAAGTTTGATTTGACTCCTTAAAGGGAAAAGGGATAGGGTAGATATGATCAAGTATATGAATGGATGGAGAGACTTGTCAGGTTTGTAGAGTCATGGGGTTGATAGTGCTAGTTGTCAAGTCAAGTGATGAGTCAAGTATATAAACCACAAAACGGTCCTAGGGTATAAACCATAGGTGTGGGTCAAAATGTGAGCTAAGTCCCAAGCCTTTATTTGTTTAGACTAACCTAAGAAAATAATAAAGAGAAAATTAAAACAAACTTGAAAATACTAATGGGTAAAAATTAAAACCTAAGGAGAAAATTGACCCAAGACAACTTCATGTGATAACACTCTCCAATATATCCTCACATACGAGTACTCTACAATAATGAATACAAATCTATGAAGAAAAATGAATAGATTTCAGTGGAGGAAATTGTCAGTGTGAAAATGGCTATGAAGTCTGTGACAACAGAGGTAAAGGGATATGGTAGGTGGGAGAAACTGTAGTTTGTAGCGCTAGGCGCTACCAATAGATAAAACATAACCTTAATGATCTTCAATAGAGATTGGATGGATCACAAAGTACATGGACAACGTAGCTTGATAATGGCTGATCTGTAGCAATCCTGGAGTCGTTTGCAACCACCTCAGTCTCCAATTCACCTCGGATAATTAGTTCTGTAGCACAATCCACAGCTCTGTTTGGACTAGTAGTTTCAGCAGCGCCGAGCTAGGAGTAGGATTTCAAATTTGGTAAACAATTAGAAGTTTCATAAATGACCAAATCAC
This sequence comes from Picea engelmannii, assembly GCA_009831015.1. Classification (NCBI taxonomy): domain Eukaryota; kingdom Viridiplantae; phylum Streptophyta; class Pinopsida; order Pinales; family Pinaceae; genus Picea; species Picea engelmannii. The sequence continues at coordinate 338,678 of ML780132.1, read as the reverse complement.
AATATTCTTTTTGAAGACAAGGGTTATGAAAACAATAAAATAATGAAATCAACTCCATAATTGCGAATGATGGTAAAGAGGGAGAGTGTACAAATATGCGCTATGAAAACACCTAGTGAGATGGAAATAGACTTTACAAAGTTTGATTTGACTCCTTAAAGGGAAAACGGATAGGGTAGATATGATCAAGTATATGAATGGATGGAGAGACTTGTCAGGTTTGTAGAGTCATGGGGTTGATAGTGCTAGTTGTCAAGTCAAGTGATGAGTCAAGGATCTATAAACCAAAAAATGGCCCTAGGGTATAAACCATAGGTGTGGGTCAAAATGTGAGCCAAGTCTCAAGCCTTTATTTGTTTAGACTAAACTAAGAAAATAATAAAGAGAAAATTAAAAGAAACTTGAAAATACTAATGGGTAAAAATTAAAACCTAAGGAAAAAATTGACCCAAGACAACTTCATGTGATAACACTCTCCAATATATCCTCACATACGGGTACTCTAAAATAATGAATACATTATCGTCCTCACTAGACAATAAATCAATAACTGACCTTCCCAATAGAGTAATGAGATACTCAGACTGACCCCTCTTGGGAATCAAATTCCCCCACATGCACATACATGAATCAAACATAGGCCTAGTAGGAAACTGGGGTACCGCTGACCGACATAAACCCTCTCAAAAAATAATGTATACAACTCAGACGTGAATGGGAAGAATCTCATCTCAGACAAAACAAAGCGACAATGATTTAATGCATGATAAAACTATCTAAAAAAAGAATCTACCCACCTAATCAATCAGGGCTCCCGCAATAAAATATATACATAATACAACATAGAGAAACTAATACGCTTCCCATAAGAGATATAATGTGGCATTGATGAGAGCATATAACACATACACCTAATGTACTCTCTTTCAAATGCACCTATCCACAACTGATCACCTTTAACATGGAACTTTGAAGTTGAAGGAATATCTAGACTGACATATCTCTACACATATGCCAGCTGGGTCTCTCCTACAACACTGGGCGATAACGCAGGGAAGTGGGGAAAATATACCCCCGTGCTAGACAACCTAGTGATGAAATATACATCCTTCTCCATGGAATGATACCACATATATTGACTAACCCTGAACCCATGTCTCCCATGATCCCATTGAATGATCAACTACTATAATAATGCAGAGTCCCCCTTGATCGATTTGACCTCTTGATAAAAATTCAGGAGGTCAATATCCATCAAAAGGTTAATGGTCATGTGTATGCTATGAAATAGGGTGAGGGTAAGCCTCCCTATCCCTCTCCCTGGCCTCCCACTCACACACAAAAGAATATGTTTTGACTTGTCGTTACCCCATCTATTGGCATAGGGGTAGACCCAGGGTTCAATGCTACAACAACGCACCAAAAGAACTGTAACTACCGGCCCTTTCAACAACACCTACGAAGCAGATGAAGTCTCACCTGAGGTAGAGGCAGGGGTGGTTGCAGGACTTAGATGTCTGCAACATTAGCTGGGACACAGATCTGTGATTGTAACACCTTAACAAAGCACTTAGTAATTACAGTTAGTTAATATTCAACCTTAGTTCACAGCGCAACTAAACCCTAACAACAGATCAACGCAGAATTCACACAAATCCAATAGATTCAAGCACTAAGAATACCAACAGAGATTAGATCTATCATTTGTTCACATTATTCAACAGTAAGCTATCAAATCAGATTCATCAATCATCTAACAACGCACTAAGCATATAAACAAGAGATAAATCATAAAGCACAAAGAATTCATAACACATGATATACGTAGTTCACCCCCTCCTTGGGGCTACATCCACCAACTCTTCGTCTTATTTATTAGCTTATTTCAATCTTCTTACGTGCAAAAAGCCTCCAAATCAACTCCACAGAGGATAAGAGATTTGTGCACCTCGTATGATCCTCCTTCCCCGAGTAGATGTAGGCACAAATCCTTACGCAGTCTTTTACAGTCTCTTTCACTTAGCCTTGCAAGTATCACACAGTGCACACAAATCCAAATCACACAGATCTACTTTTATAATGGCTCACACTGACTAGTCACTAGTCACTACTTCTTACATTGCCTAGACTTCTATTTATACATTAAACAATAGGCCTAAGCATGGGTAAACCCATGGGCTGACATCCCCATACCCATTACATAAACCCAAAACACAAAAATCCATAAAAAGGGGCCGAGATCCCATGATCTTTGCTTCGACTTGCGCTCCACCTTCGATAGCCTGTCAAAGTCCCAAAATGGTAAAAAATGACCAAGGATCCTCAAAACTTGGTCAAGTGCCAATAGGCCCCCAACACTCACCTGTGAGTTGTCCTGAGTAACTCTGATCTGGGTAGCTCTGCCTCAAAATCCTTGATCTTGGCTCGAGCGAATTCAACTTGTTTCTATGACACGACCTCCTCCTTAGTGAACTATTGGATTACTACTTCATTGACAGGTCCCTCTAAGTGTTGTTCAGCTACAGTGACAACTTGCTCCAGTTCTAATCGTTAACCTGTTATCTCTGTGAATAGTTGGTAAGCCTCATCCTATATTGGTTGGAGCCTCTGAGTTACTTCCATGAATTTTCTATGAACGGTGTGGACCTGTTGCTGGGTAGTGCACTATTCTTGGGATCGCTTCATCCTCTCAATGGCTGACAGGGGATTCAACTATGCCTATACTATTTCTTCTTGCTGCTTCGCCTCCTGGAGATGTGACTCTAGTTCCTTCAATTCAGGATCCTCAGTGAGTTTCTCATAAGTTTGGGCATTGCGATCACTCAGTTGTTTACATTCCATGGAAAGGTCCTTGATTCTTTCGACTGTGCCTCGAGCAATCGCTTCTCTTTGATCTCGCACATCCTGCAGAGTATTGGGTACTATTCTTAGCTCCAGATATGTGATTCTCTGCTGAATCCGTTGGATGATTTCTGTGAGCTGCACTACTTGGTGTTCTATTGGTTCTTCCTCCTTCTGCTCCAATCCTGTCACAGAGAAAAGTTCCCTGTTGACTTATTCTTTTACTCTGACCTACTTCACAAGCCACTTTTCTTTATCCTGCTAGATCTGTGCTCTTTATTCTTCAAACTTTGCTTGAAGAGTGTCCTTCTTCTGTTGCTCAATCCTGCGTTTCTCTATAATTTCCTCTTGTGCTTGTTTTAGGGCCACTGTGGTCTGGTCTTTCTCAGATTATGCTCGATGAAGGTGGGCTTCAGTCACATTAGCCAGTCTACAGAGTTGAGCAAGCTCATCTCCCAACTCTGGTTCTTTTGAGGGTGGGTGCGCAATGGAAACTATGTGGCTCGAATAAAGGGCTTACTGTACACCTCTTAGTTCTACTTCAATTCTATTGTACATGGATTATTATTTTTCTTTGTTTCTTTACAAAATATCTTTTGAGGCATCTCCTACAACTGAAATGATGAAGTCGAAGTCATCGACTGTGAGTACATTCTACATCTTTGGTTTATTGGATTTGGACTTCTTCCGTGATGAAGATTTCGTGAGGGAGACCTTACTTTTCTTATATGGATTAGTGTCATCAGAGAGGTTCTGTGGCAGTATTACTTTGCCTTGATTATGTTCTTCTTGTTATTTTTCCTCTTTGTTCACTTCGTCATCACCTCCTCTGCTAGGTGACTCAGATGCAATCTCTTCTGATGAGTAGTTTACTTCATGTACATATTGCTTCTTCTTCTTCTTGCTGCTGCTTGGGGCACCATACTCTTCGTGAGTAACCATCGGGTTTCCAATGAGGTCTGAGTCAGACAACTCTGTGGGGTCAGCAGGGATAAGGAGTTTTGCAGGCTAGTCTTTAATGATTTCTTCCAGGTCCTCTATAGTGAGCTTGTAGTAGTATTGAAGTTCTTCTTTGCTTTCATCAACGCACGCAGTAATGTAAATAAAATTCCTATCTACGCGGAATTTCATAAGCGGCCTGGACCTGTCCAGGGTGTTCAACGTCATATGAGGGAAGGACTCAATATCCCTCTTGAGCCACAGGTAATAGGTATGAAATACTGCATTTGACTACCACTGCTTTCCCATATCGCTCGAATACCAGAGCATGGTGAACTTTGCAACAAGCGACTCAAATGGATCTATGTCAGGGAAGGTCACACATTCCGACATCTCCCAAGAAGTAAACATGATGAGGATTAGGAGCCAGCTGAAGTGAAACTCATAGCCCTGATCCTGAGCTTTACGGAAATCCAGTTCGAGCTGGTTAACTAGGTACTTCCCCCAGTTCATTTGTAGGCCTTCTATGCATTTCCTAGTGAGGTCAATGACAAACCCTGTAACCTGCATGGGTCTATTCTTTCTTACTAGGAAATTAATTGGCATGCTAGGTGCACTGGGCCATTTTGGATGGAGGCTACCTTGTAGCCTCACATCCCCTTCTCAACATCACTATATGTTTCTTTAATCGTCTGTGCCAAGGAATGGTCTGGATCTTTTCCTAGGTAGAGGTATTATGGGTCTGGTCCCTGCATGCTCAATCTGGTGATCCTATGGATCAACACCAGATCGACAGTGATACATATTTCCAATCACAGATAGCCACTGTGGAAGCATGATAGCATGATCTTAACGTAGGCATTAACCTCCTGGTTCCTTCCAAAATTTGGAATCTTCATTACATTCAAAAGGATGGACTGCACGAGGTTCATGGTCCACGACTGAGGGATGATCTTCGTCTTCTTTCCCTTTTTCTTGGTTAGATATTTGTGAGGTGTGAGCATGCCATAGCTCTTACGGTATCCCAAGTTATAGTCACTAATCTTCAATGTTGGAATCCTCTCTAGCTATGGTCTAACTACGCGTATCCCCTTCAGGAGATACACAGTGATGATGATGTAGTTGAAGTCCCTCGGGACACTGTCGTGACTCACTACACTGGCCAGGGGTAGGATGTACTCGGGTAGGATGGATGGTAATAACTTTACATTCACCAAGTCATCTCTATGCTTGGTTATTTTTTCAGTCCCAGCTCGAGATGGTTCGGATCCGCGAGCAGTCGACAGGGAGGCTTGCACTTCTCTTGTTGATGAATCTCGTACACCCATAGACATTACCTTTTTAGTCACAAGGTCGATAAGTATCTCCTTCATAGACTCTTCGACTGCACTAATTTTTTTAGACATACACGCTTGTTGCTGACTATCTCTAGTTGAAGAGCAACTACTTAATCCAATGGGATGGATGGTGATAGCTTGATGATCACTATGTGAAATCAACTAATCTATAAGCTCAGATAATCACGGGTGGAAAAAGTGTTCTTGGTGCAAGGCTCGCTGGAATAAGTAGACAACTAGGTAACAAATATTTCCAACGAGCGAGAACCCTTCATTAATGCAGTTCTGTCCGTTACGACGCGGTCCCAACGGTCTGATGGCGAGATTTCTGGTCATAACTGCTTTTCTAACCATTTAGATTGTTGGGATAACGGTTATAATGCCTCCAATGGTCATATTGCTTTGCCATGGCGAAGTGCCATGCTGTGATGCACTGGTATCCTGACGAAGTTCAGATTTTGGAATCCTTCCTTCTGTGCATTTCCTTCTGGAACTTTTCTATCTTTGCTTTCTTCTTATTGAGATTTCTATCCTTTTCCCAGTGATCTTCGTCTCGATATTCCTCTTTCTATTCTAATTCCGATCTTCTCTGGGCATAGTAACTTCGCACTGTTGATGGTATTTACTAGGGTTCAAAGGAAATACTTCTTCTCTGTCTGGTGTAGGTGCTCTACTCTCCTATACAAATATGTGTTTCAAGTCCTTGTGTATCCTTTCAAATTCAACATCCAAGTTTCTGGTTCTAAATAACTTCGACCTATTCTCCTGTTCTTCAATCAAATGTGCGATCCTCCTAGTCATTAAATTTTTCAATTCTTACTTCTTCTGCTCTAAGACTTCCTCTTCTTTTCTTCTGGCTTGATCCTTTTCGATCCAAGGTTTTCCTAGTAACATAGCAAATGGGGCACTATTCTCAATAAATTTAACAACCTCAAAATCTTCCTCTGTCAAGGTTCCATGAGCACTCATAGATATCTGGGTAAGTACTCCACATAGGGTTATCAACTTTTCTCTAAATAATCATATTCCTACCAATGAAGGAATCATAGTAGGCTTTCCTAAAATTTCCCAAGTTCTTTCTATCATGATATTCACCTATGTTTCCACATCCAGAATGCAGTCAATGTTGAAGTTTCCTATTCTTGTTTCTATGCATTCTTTTTCTTTGAATATCTCTAGCAAGTTGATGTTTCTGTGATCATTCAGGGTTTCTTTCATTTGCAATAGTACAATTTCCTATTCTTTCTGGGGTTTTGCCATGATCTTAGTTTCTTGATATTCCTCAGGGTTTTCTTGTCTCATATTCATTCTTTCAACCTTAACAATGATTCTAGGGAAATCCAAAACTTCATGATCCATAGCTTTACAACAAACACAAATGGGTCTTCTACTAGGGAATTCCTTAGCAAGATGTCCCAGTCTTATGCAAATGTAACAAAGAGTTAAACCTCTCTTTCTCTTAAATGATCCCCATCCTTTCCTATACTGTGCACTAGGATCATGGTAGCTAACCTACAAAAAATTCTTTCTAGGATCTTGCATCCATTTGTTAGTCTGAAGATTCTTTCTATGCATAGGAATAACATATCTTTCACTATTCTTATCAGATATACTCATATCAAATCTTATTTCTTCTATCTGTGCCCTAGTTTTTAGGCTAGGACACAATTTATCAAACATACCTAGATCCATATTCTTGAAACAAAAATTTCCACTAATCTTACTTTTAGCAGAGCACAAAGCTTCCAGATCTAAAACTTTTCACTATTCTTACCTTTCTCAGAGCACAAAGCTTCAAGATCTTACCTCTTTTCTTTAGATCAGACTTCTCTTCTTAGCATAGAGTTTCACAATCCAAGTAGAGTACTACACACCAGGGCACCAGATCTATGCACAAAGCTTCCACAGTTTTAGGTTAGATCTTTGCACAGAGCTTCTTCTTCCTCAGTTCCCATCAATCACAGTTTCAGGTCCCAACAATAGAATCATTTGTTGGCACATGGGAAGACCTGGTGTTCAACACTACAACAAAGCAGTGAAAAAACCCTAACTACTGGCCCTTTCAACAACACATGGGAAGCAGATGAAGTCTCACCTGAGGTACAGACAGGGGTGGTTGCATGACTCAGATGTCTGCAACCTTAGTTGGGACACAGATCTGTGATTGTAACACCTTAACAGAGCACTTAGTAATTACAGTTCATTAATATTCATCCTTAGTTCACAACGCAGCTAAACCCTAACAATAGATCAATGCAACATTCAAACATATCCAATAGATTCAAGCACTAAGCATACCAACATAGATCAAATCTAGCATTTGTTCACATTATTCTACACTAAGCTATCAAATCAGATTCATATATCATCGAACAACGCATTAAGAATATAAACAAGAGAGCAATCATAAAGAACAAATAATTCATAACACAAGATATACGTGGTTCACCCTCTTCCTGGGGCTACGCCCACCAACTCTTCATCTTCTTTATTATCTTCTTTCAATCTTATTACATGCACAAAGCCTCCAAATCAACTCTATAGAGGACAAGAGATATGCGCACCTCGCCTGATCCTCCTTCCCCAAGTAGATCTAGGCACAGAGCCTTACAGAATATTTTACAGTCACTTTCACTTATCCTTACAAGTCTCACACAGTGTGCACAAAGAGAAATCGCACAGATCTACTTTTGCACTTAGCAACAATGGCTCACACTAACTAGTCACTACTCACTACTTCTTACATCACGTAGACTTCTATTTATACATTACACAATAGGCCTAAGCATGGGTAAACCCATGGGTCGACATCCCCATACCCATTACAAAATCCCAAAACCCAAAAATCCCTAAAAAGGGGCCGAGATCCCGCGATCTCCGCTTCAACTTGGGCTCTGCCTTCGACAGCCTGTCGAAGTCCCAAAATGGTCAAAAATGACTTAGGATCCTCAAAACTTAGTCAAGGGCCAACACTGCCTCTTCCTACTATTGTCATTGTCATCTATGATTCACATACAAATATTGTTAGGAACATATATAAATATAAAATAAATTGAAATTATTAAAAAAAAAAACATATATAAATGACATGTATTTCAAAAATCCAAATTTCATTTTTGTTTGCAAAGAATTGTTTAAAATAAACCAGTGTGCCCCCAACAATTCATATGCTATGTGGTTGGTGCACTATATCAAAACAAAAACACTGCTAAATAGTGTGTCCCATAGGAATATCTGCACTAATGAAGTTCTTTTATCAATAACTATTCATCTCGTTAACAAAGATGCACCGCGACACTAAAATTTATAGTGCAAAAATCCACGATGCCCTTTGTTAAACTGACTACATCGATATTCCATGTCTACCAGAGCACCAACATGCTATCTACCAGTGATGTTGTCTTTATGGCACCGGTGCATTTGGTGGACTAATGGGCACTACTAAGATAAAATTCATTATCAGAACTGAAGCAGTGTGACCGGTTACCATTAACGCACTGACACCATCGTGATAGCGAAGAACTAATTTTTTCTACATCGATGCATTATAAATAATAGAGTACCGGGAATGGGGTGTCCAATGATATGCCTCACTATGAAAATTCAGGTAATATATTTCCGGGTGCATTGGATTACAATAGTTGCACCGCTAAGTTAAATTTTATAAATCGTTATGTTAGCAGTGATGTCAGTTAAGTGAAGTGTACCGATGGGTAATGTTAAATGACACCGATGTGATTTATTCGGTGTGTGTGTGTGATTTTTATAAGTATGGTGGTGTGTTTGAACATTGACATGCCGAAGAGTTATGTGTCCAATTTGCACCAGTGCGATTGGTTAAAATTTGTGCACTGCTAGGTTAAATTTTCATATAACATTGAGCCAATGGTGTGGTTAATGAAGTGAAATGTGTTAGTGCATGTAGAATCCCATTATGCACCAGTTTTGGGGAGTTTGAAAGGATGCACCACACTGTAAGGTATAGAGCATCAAGAATGATGCATCCAATGAGAGGCCCCACTATGAAAAATTGGGCAATATATGTCCCGATGCGTTTTTGTATACATTACCGGTGCGTTGGATTACAATGGTTGCACCACTACGTTAAATTTTATAAATCTCTATGTTAGAAGTATTGTTAGTTGAGTGAAGTATAACAGTGTGTAATGTTAAACAACACCAAAACTATTTATTCGATGTGTGTATGTTTTTTATAAATTATGGCAGTGCTTTTGAACATTGACGTGTTGGGGCATTATTTTTTGGTTATGCCGTGGTGTTGTTGGTTATAATTTGTGCACCTCTAGGTTATATGTTATATATCGTTGAGCTAGCAGTGTTGTTAATGAAGTGAATTGTGTCAGTGCGGGTAGAATCCCATTTTTCCTCGGTTTTGGGGCATTCCAAAGGATGCACTGCTTTGTTTCTAATAATTCATCATAGTGCGCTTAAGTGAACCACATCGGTGCACACATTTATGTGACATACCGAAGGCGATGCTTAATGTGTATTTAACATAACATGCACCACTTCGGGGTGAGTCGAACTATTCAGGAGCACCGTACGGAATTGGAAAAAGTTGAAAAAAATCACAAATTTCAAACTAAATTGTAATTTTGAATAGATGAAAATGAAAATAGTAAGGTAATAAATAATTTACCTGGCCTCTTTTGTTCTGAGGAGGCATGGTTTCACCATTGAGATGAAATGATAATTTGTGGTAATTTCTAAAATTTGGAAATGTGTGGAATCCACCAATGGAGATATTAAAGTCAGTGTAGAACACCAGAAACATGGCATATTAGGAAGAAAGGTGAGCACCGATGCGTGCTTCAGAGTTTGGAAACACAGGATGCACTGTAACAATGAAAACTAATTTGGTAATTTTTTTAAATTTACCCTACTTCGGTGCAGTTTGGGACATTTAGGTGCACCGAGGCATAATATGCAATGACACTAGTGTGATTTTTCAATGCATGTAATTTTATTACAAAGTATAGCGGTGCATTTAAGAATTGACTCTTTGGGGTGTTATATTTCGGGTACGCCCCGAGGCAATTGATTAAAATTGGTGCATAGCTAGGTTAAATTTTATAAATCGTTGAGATAGTGGTGCGATTAATGAAGTGTAATGCACTAGTGTGGTTATAAGCCTATTTTGCGCTAGTGTTAGAGAATTTCAAAGGACACACCACTTTATTTTATTGGTGTGAACATATATAGACGCATTGACGGAGGTGCTCATTGTGGCGTTATGTTTCGAGTACACCCAAGGGATATTGATTAAGCTTGGTGTACCACTAGGTTAAATTTTATATATCATTGAAATATTAGTGCGATTAATGAAGTTTAATGCACCAGTGTGGGTATAAGCCCAATTTGCGCCGGTGTTAGGGCGTTCCGAAGTACGCATTGCTTTGTGTTTTAGTAAGTTTTTGTGGTGCACTAGCTTGAATGGAGCCAATGAAGATATATATATATATATATATATATATATATATATGCATGGATGATGGTGATCTATGTGTATTTAACATAGTACACACTACTTTGGGGCGAGCCGAACCGTTCATGCGCACCGCGCGAAATTGAAAAAAAATTGAAAAAATGCCCAATTTCAAGATAAATTGTAATTTTGATTGGATGAAAATGCAAATAGGAAGGTAATAAATATTTTACCTTATTTTTTCTATCCCAAGGAAGCATGGTTGCACCATTGAGAGGAAATAAAAATTTGTGGTAATTTCCAAAATTTGGAAATGTGTGGAATCCAACAATGGAGCTATCCAAGTCGGTGTAGAGCACTAGAAATAGGGCGTCTTAAGGAAAAAAGGTGAGCATAAATGCTCTCTTGAGAGTTTAAAAGAACATGATGCATAAAAATGAAAATCAGTTTGGTATTTTTTTTTAATTTACCCTACCTCGGTGCACCTTTATACAATTAAGTTCATCGGTGTGTGTTGTTTAATGACACCATTCCGATTTTTTTGGCGCATGTAATTTTATTATAAAGTATGGCGGTGATACGAGAACATGGAATCACCATGGTGTTCATTGTTCATGAACTTTCTGGTGCGTTGATTTCTTAAAGAAGCACCGATTAAAAAATCCTCCGCAAAAACCTCCTGCGACCCTCCTTTTCTATGAACAATGATGGGTTTTTTGAACATTTAAGCACCAATGTGCTCGTTTTAGATGCAAACCATTGTGTATTTTCCATAAAGGCTCACCGAAAAAACCATTTGCAAAAATCTTTGACTGGTCGCCTCCACTAGAAACAACTAAGGGAATAATTTTTGGGGGAGGTTCCGTAAAAGCCTTCGGAAGAAGGTGTTATCCTTGTAGTGAGTTTTGAAAAAGATATTCAAGGATTAAAATTGTCAAGATGTGGCATTTCACTGGATGCGCTAGAAAATTCCCCTTGTCTTGAACCAAATCTCGTGGTGTTAAGCCTCATCTATTATGGTAAGACTTAGTAAATAGGAGTTGTAAAAATGTCTAAGTGTTGAGGAGTAGGGATATGCACAAGTGGGACCATGTGAAATCAGAGGTAAGGGGATTTAGGTACAATCAAGACCACGTGAAATTGGAGGTAAGGGGATTTGGGTATCCCTAGGTAGGGGGATCAGGGTTGTGGTAAGACTGCAGGACCATGTGAAATAAGAGGTAAGGGGAATGGGTTAGCCTCAAGCGGGACCACGTGAAATTGAAGGTAACGTGATCAAGTTTGTGGTAATACTTAGTAAATATGAGTTGTAAAAATGTTTAAGTGTTGAGGATAAAGACTAGGCACAAGCAAGACCATAAACGAGTTGGAGTAAGAGGATGGTGGATGATGTAAGACTTAGTAAAAATATTTGTACAAATGACTAAGTCTTGAGGAAGGAGAGGGATTAGGAGGATCAAGACTAAGGATGAGAGGGAGTGTGGGATATATAGAAGAAGAGTCATAAAAATCATGAGGACCCGTGCTAAGTCATAAGAATTTTGACTAAGTTTTGGGGAAGTATATAATGGAGTTATGTGAAATATGGAACTTAAAGGAAAATAGAAAATGGAAAATGGAAAAGGAAAGGAAATAGAAAATGGAAACATACAATAGAAAATGGAAATGGAAAATGAAATAATGGAAAGGAAATGGAAAATGGAAATAAAAAATGAACATAGAAGTATGGAATATGGAATAGGTTAAGTATGGAGAGTAGAGTGGAAAGAGAGAAATGTATAAGTATGATATGAGAAGAGAAGTGAAGGGATAAGAGAAAAAGTTTTAAAAAATGGCTAAGTATGGAGATGGAGAGTACTTAGGTAAGATGTGTTATCCCTTGATATGTTCTAGGATTTTAATGGAACGATTCCAAGTCACCCCAGGGGATAAGACTCATAGTGAATCTTAAAGCCATGCTTCCAATAAGGAAAATTATGCAAAATTGGGCAAGTTTCTCTCTCTCTCTCTCTAAAAAATCTCAACCCTCAAACATTCTCATCTCAGATAATAAAAAATCCTAGCTCCATGAGGCATATGTCCACGAGTGTTTTAGACAATTTATATTTAAAGGTGGGTGAGGTGGTGAATTAGAAGAAAAATAGGACAAGCATAAGGAACTGTAGAGAATGAATATTATAACTTATGGAAATAGAACAACGTGCTAAGAAATTAAGAATTTAGTAGTTCTAACACATATAACCGATCATTAAAACATGCATCAAACAATTAAACATCTTCATATATTCAAATACATTGAGGTGCCCTCTTCATATCATTTAAACATATGCATAAAATAAAAGAAGTGGTCATTTGTTAAGAGGAAATCACTTCTATGTCATAGACGTACACCACATAGTTACACTGAATATGTTGCATAACTTGCTTCTTGAGATTTTATTAATGGGGATCTGATATAAGAAGCTAGGTGAGAAGGGTGGATTTTACAAGAACACATCACACAAAAAATAAATTGTAGACTGAAACATAATGCAGGGGATGAATCTCATGAAACCTACTGTCTTTACTATCTGTCTGGGCTTGAGCGTTGTGTTCAACAACTTTGGTTGTAAGAGACTCTTAAATTTCCCAAAGTGCTAACCCTTGGAATGAGCTCATTATACTTCTTTATAGACATCTTCGTTTGTGAGAAATCGTGCATTTAATCCAATACTGGTTCTTGAAACTAAAAACAACTTTGTCAGTTTCTTGATACCACCTATGGTTTTCCAACTGATTTTATGAGGTAAACACATTTGACCACCAAAGTTAACCTCCTGACACTATTATGGGGTGTGTTCTCTTTTTCCAATTGAGCTTATGTATGGATTCTTCTAGGTGACTCAATTGGACCCTTGACTGCAACACTTGACACTTTCAACTATCGAATAGTTGAGGTCCTTGGCTGGCTGGAAGAACATCTAACACTTTCCTCTTAGCCACCACCACTCATCAATGCAGATTACCATTGAACAATTCTTTGAATCCCCTTCCTCAAACATCTGTAGAGAGATGGTTAGTTAATACAACTGTATGTTAGGTTAGATTCTCGAATGTCCCTCTGTTCTCAAATTTTATCTAATGATACTAGAGAAGAACATTCCTTCCTTCAAGAACTACATAACATAGTCCTTAGATATCTATAGCCAGGATGGATGATGGTATTCTCCTGAGAGGAGAGACTAAGTAGGCAGGTCATATTTTATGACACCTGACATCTGAGTAACTCACCTTTAGAAGATAAATTACTCGCAGATTGGTTCCTTCTATTCCTTAGACTTTCTCTTATAGTGGCTCGACACGTGCTTGTGGAGGAAACTAATAGAGTGAATTGATTCCCTACACTTGGCTTGATACTCTGAGATTTGTTGCTTGCACAGGTGTGTGTGTGTGTTGGAAATGATTATTGTCCTCTATTGGATACATGTAAGGTATGTTGTTTTTTGAAAGGACCGTCCAAATGTATTGTTGTATGCCATCTTATCCATAACTGATTTGGTGCATTGTTGTTGTATCCCTCACCCATTTGAAGTATCTTTCCTTGTTCCTTTTTATGAAAATGTGTCATATTCCCAGTGCCTTAGTTCTTTTTAAATTTTAGGAGGAGGCATGAAGTTTTGAGTGACGTCATGTTGATGTCATCATGGCCCCATGAACATGTGGAAACTTCATACTAGTCCATGTGAACATTGATGTGGCTCTAGGTTCTGTCTAAGTGTAGCTAAATTTGATATGGTGTCTGGAGTCCTCAGTGGGCCCTCTCTATACAAGTGGTAGTCATAGATTGGCTCTGATGAGTGCCTGATTGGCGTGCACTGTTGTCCTTGATCCTTCCTAGTGTCCCCAGGTGTATTTTCGAGTCGAATTCATGTGGCACTGAGTGGAAAGACATGTGTGCATTGAGTGGGTGGACATGTGGTTGGATAAAAACATAATACCACTATCATAACCCAAGAGGAGTGGTTTTACCCTCCGTCTTCTTGTTAGGAGACACCATTCAACTCGCGATGTGTGTCTCCTGAAACCGTCATCACATCACTTATACTTGTTATCTCTCGTGCAGTTTCACTATGTGAAATTAATATCCCACTGTAGATCTGCCTCACTTGCAGCCGTTGGATGATCAGGCCCCAGAAATTCACTAACACTCTATTCTTAGGCCTTGGTATCATGGTATAACTTTTTTCTGATAAAGGATTAAGTCCTTTAAGGGTGTGATTATACCTGTTTTATCTCCCGATAAGCACTTAGACACTTGAAACTCTACCTCAAGCTCTTAGGGCATGCTTTTTTCATCTGATTTCTCTAGGGAGCTTCAAAATCTTCTATCTCTTTTGATATAGGAGCTATGTAAGATCGCCTTATGTCTCTATTTCACCCAATTTCAGTATTTTAATATTTACCATCCTACAAGTTCAAATTTATTACTAACATCAACTCCAATGGGGACACCATACCCCTATGGTTTGATGAGAAATGTATACCAAGTGCCTTCCTCTATTGGATTACAGAGTTTGTGTTAAAATGATAGGCCCCCCATGTCCCTGAAAATTGATTTGATAGGTGAAACAAAATTATCAACAACTTACAATGTTATAACCCTACCTACTTTCTTGTATAATAAATGGTGAATGAAGTAAAATTAAAAAATCATGAAAGAAATGGAAAAAGAGTTATTTATGTACAGGGTAAGAAACTATGCACTTTTCATTACTACAAGAAATTCTTGAGAAACCTCCCATTTACAAGATCCCCAAACAAATTTCCATCCAGTTGATCCAATTCGTATGTGTTACTATCTTGAGCTACAACAACTTGAAAAGGTCCAAGCCAGAGATTGCCAAATTTTCCTTGTTTTCCCTTTGATTACCTTTTGGAATCCCACTTTAGGGCCATGTCTCCTATCATGAAGCTTATTTCTTTGGTCCTCTTGTCAAATATTTCTTTCATTCTTGCTTGGTGAGCCTGAGACTTTATCTGTACTGATCTCCTACTTGTTTTGCATCAATCAATTGTTGGAATATTCACCAATACTGAGAGGGGGGTGAATTAGTATTGAACAATTTTTACCATTTTAATCACAACATGTAAACATTACATCATCAACAATTTCATTCACTTATGATTTCATTTAATATATCATAAACATATAACCAAAAATGCACAGTACACAAGAATTTTACGTGGAAACCCAAATGGGAGAAAACCATATAACACTTTTTAATATATGTCTTCAATATTACATCACGAGAAGCACCAACTTATGAGATTCTCTAGCACCAACTTTAAGGAGGATCCAACCCCTTATTTACAAGCTCCAACCTCAAGGAAGCTATAGCTCCCTAGATTATCCATCTCCAACTAGAAGGAAGCTCCAACTCCCTAATTTACAGGCTCCAATCTTAAGGAAGCTACAACCCCCTATATTCTCTAGATCCAACTGGAAGGATGCTCCAACCCCATAGTTTACAGGATCCAACCTGAACAAAGATCTGAATCTTTGTATTCTATGGCTCCAATCATAAGGAGGCTACAACCCCCTTTCCTTTCCCCTTCATTCCTCCATGAAATATAAATGGAGACTTAACCTGTCACTGTCGCTGATAATCAAACTGTCACAGTCACTGATGATCAACCCGTCATTGATAATCAACCTGTCACTGATACTGATAATCAAACTATCACTGATAATGATACAACATCATCATCAAATATGGTTCAAAAACCTTATAAAAATTATGCCAAGATAACCAATAATAAACCCAAAACATGTGCCCCAAAATCACCAAGATATGCATCCAAACCATGTGCCAATATATGCCTTAACCATGTGCCAAGATATTCCTCAAAAATGTTCCAAAAAAACCATGATATGCCTCAAATCATGTACATATAATATGCCTCAAGCATGTTCCAAAGTATCCAAGATAAAATCCTCAAACATGTGCTAAAATATCCAAGATACAATCCTCAAATATGTGCCAAAACATGCCAAAATATACCTCATGTGTAACGTACCCATCCATCCCAGGGTCGGGCATGCTACCAAAAATATCTACTCTATTCAAATTCTGATATACATACATATATATATATATAATACAAATTTAACATATATAGACATTCTTCTCATACATAGATTCATGCAAAAGTGACAATAAACACACACATGCAATAATCACACACAATTATGATAAACTTTAGACATGTACTTAAACATGACATGTAAAATTAACATTGAATTAGTACTTATCTTTTTATGAGAAGAACACCAACTACATGCAGTCCTTCCACAAACCTCACAACCTGATACCACACTGCTCCAAGCTATCAACAATGGGTCACCCTCAAGCTAGGACTAAGCTCCACCCAGGGTAAAGGAAATCCTAGGTAGACTGAGAATACAAAAAGTTGCACAATGCAACAAGAAGGATTCCCTCCAAGGATCCTACTTATGCCCACCGCTGACATACTCTCATTCCCCACATGCCTATCCTACCCCAATGATATACACCTTCACTATTCCACATTCCATCGACTGCTCCTCTTCCCTTCTAGGGATTCAACAACAGGCAAGATCAAGAATTATCAGAGCTCTGTAGCTGCTGTTGGATTCCCTCTACGACAAATCACTTCCCCAACAATCTCTCTCACCTGGAGGGAGTTGTTCACAGGCTTGACAACCTGCTTCTTCAACCCACAGGCCTGAAAACCCACATGTTCAAAAGCACAGGCTTGACAACTTGCTTCTTTTGTCTAGCTCCTAAGTCAAACGAGTAACCACAATAGAAAAATCAGGTAAGGCAGGATACATGCTCAAAAAAAATACTAGTGTGCACAAGTTACAAAGGTTCACGATAGCAAAGGGTTCAACAATGGAGAAAAATGGATGACTACGTGCTTGCTCAATGCGTGAGGGAATGGGGCAAAGGATGGAAATAATGGTGAGTGAACCCCCCAATGATGGATTTTCCCACATAAATCTGCATGCATCCTCGATGACACATGGCTTTCCAAGAGCTCATTCCTCTCCACTTATATTTGTTTCCTCTCCCCAAAGAAACTTAGAATAACATGGTTTATTTCCCAAGCCTTATTATTTTAGGAAATACATTATAGTATTCCCTTGGGTTAAGCCCCCAAGATTAGCCCCTTTTTCCTAGCCTCTCATCCCCCTTCCCTTTCCATTCCTAGTGGAGCTTAGTTCTCCATAACTCTTTCTTCGTGGTTGGTCTACATGCATCGATGCATTTTTATTAATGATGTGCATAATTACATATGCAAAAATAGGCTCCCCGACCTTCAACATCTAGGATCTCTAGTCTAATAAACACATAAGCCTCCCATCTTATAAACACTTGGCTCACCAGCCTATAAACATCATTACAATTCAGTAGGGGCTTGACCTTGGGGTATTACATTCCTCTCCCCTTATTTATTCACTGTCCTTAGTGCATCATATTTACACATTACAACAACATTTTCAAAGATCTTCAAAACGATGCGGGTATTCTGCCCACATAACATCTTCATGCTCCCAAGTTGTGTCCTCAGGACCATACCAAGTCCATTGGACCTTTACAATCCCTATGGATCAATTCCAGAGCTATTTTATTTTCCGGTCTAGAATGCATACCGAATGCACTTGAAAAGTGCTTTCTTGCTCCACCCGAATCACATTCCAATCAATAACATGATTACTATCAGGTATATATTTCTTAAGAAATGATACATGGAATGCATTATGTATATACATGGATGTAGGAAATGAAATGATATAAGCTACTAGTCCAATCCTCTCTAAGATTTCAAATGACCCACAATATCTGGATACCAACTTGGAACATTTCCCCAACTTAAGGGAACTTCTGTTGGCATTCACCTTCAATAAAACATGATCACCCACTTTAAATTCCGTGTGAGTTCTACCCTTGTCAACATAGATTTTCTTCTTGTCTTGGGTAGCCTTTAAATTATGTTTTATATTCAACATTTGCTCTTCCATTTTTCTGAGAAACTTTGGCCCAATCACTGGTCTATCAGCCGGGTTGTCCCAACTTACTGGTGTGTTTCACTTTCTACCATAAAGTGCCTCAAATGGGCCCATATTCAGTGATGCCTGGTACCCATTGTTGTAGGAAAATTCTACCAAGTGTAGATAATATTCCCATTTAGATGGTTTGTCCATCACGTACATCCTTAGCATATCCTCCATCCCTTGGTTCACCCTTTCTTTTTTCCCATCAGAGTCAAGATGATAACTTGTGCTGAAGTTCAGATTTATTTCGAACCCTTTGAATAATCCCTTCCAAAACTTTGAGGTAAAATTTGGGTCTTTGTCAGACACAATTGTCTTGGGTATGCCATGAAAGCCTGCTACTTACCTCATATAAATATCAACAACATTGGTTGCCTTGTGAGTAACCTTCATAGGAATGAAATCAACATCTTCAGTAAGCTTGTCCACCACTGCCAATATAGCATCATGCTGCTTTATTTTTATGGAAAATTTGGTGATGAAATCCATTGTCACCACTTCCCACTTCCACTCAGGAATGGGCAATGGCTGTAGCAACCCAGCTGGGTCTCTATGCTCAACCTTGAACCTTTGACACTCCAAACATTTAGCAATGTATTCAACAATCTCCCTTTTCATTCCTCGCCAATAATATTGTCTCTTGACTGCTGAAACTATTTTATGATATCTTGTGTGTCCAACATAAGGTACATTATGCATCTCTTTTAAAACTGTACTCCTCAATTCAGGTGAATTGGGTACATAAATTCTGTTCCTGTACAAGAGAATTCCATCAATTCCCAAGTCATAATCTTCAACTTTGTGTTGCATTTTACCTTGCTATAATTTTTTTACCAATTCCATGTACTGCAAATCTACTTTTGCAGCTTCATAAATTCTTCCTTTAAGATTAGTTGGATACATGCTAATGTTTTTAGCATGTAGTTCATGCACTCTCCTGTTGACTGCATCAACCACTTTCTTCTCTTTTCCTTTCATGTGCTCAATATCAAAGTCATAATCATAGAGGAATTCCAACCACCTGCTTTGCCTAACATTCAAAGTTGGCTAATCAAACAAATATTTTAGACCGTTATGGTATGTACTCAGCTCAAACCTCTTTCCCATGAGGTAGTACCTCAACTTCTTCAAGGCATGCACTATGGCTGCCAA
This sequence comes from Picea engelmannii, assembly GCA_009831015.1. NCBI lineage: Eukaryota > Viridiplantae > Streptophyta > Pinopsida > Pinales > Pinaceae > Picea > Picea engelmannii. The sequence goes on along the minus strand of ML780132.1, from coordinate 318,886 downwards.
CTCCAAATCATGAGTGGCATAGATCCTTTCATTCTCTTTCAATTTTCTGGATTCAAAACATATCACAAACCCATTCTGGCTGAGGAATCCAACAAGTCCCTCTTTGGATGCATCTTTACAAACCAAAAAATATTCATTTGGATCAGCAATCATCAGAAATGGAGCACTGGTTAAGAATTGCTTCAATTGCTGGAAGCTCTTTCACATTCTGTTGTCCATTGAAACTTCACCCCCTTCCTTTGCGAGGAAGTGATTGGGTGAGAAATTCTCGAAAACCCTGTAATGAATATTCTGCAGTAGCTAGCTATACCCATGAAGGATCTGACTTTTGTCACATTCTTAGGTTCCGTCCACCCTTTAATGGCATCAATATTTGTAGGGTCCACTTCCCTTCTTTGGATATTATATGCCCCAAATAGTGAATTCAGTTTTGATAAAATGAGCACTTGCTCAATTTGGAATACAACTGGTTCTCTCTCAACACTTATAACACCATCCTCAAATTATGCTCATTTTCTTCTTTTGACTTGGAATATACAAGGATTTCATCCAAAAAGACAATGACAAACTTGTCTAAATATTCCCAAAAAACAACATTCATTAAGCACATGAAAACAAATGGTGCATTTGATAACCCAAATGGCACCACTGTGAAGTTGTAATGAAAATACCTTGTCCTGAAGGTGGTCTTGCTGATGTCTTCATCTCTGATCCATACCTGATGATATCCTAACCTGAGATCAATCTTTGAGAATATCCTTGCATCCTTTAACTGATCAAAGAGATCATCAATCCTTGGCAAGGGATACCTTTTTTTTATAGTCACTTTGTTCAATTGTCTGAAATCGATGCACAATCTCAATTTCCCATCTTTCTTTTTCACAAATAAAACTGGGGCGCCCCAAGTTGACAAACTTGGGCATATATATCCCTTCTTCAAAATCTCTTCGAGCTGCGTTTGGAACTCCTTCAACTCTAGTGTACTCATTCTATAGGGAGTATTTGATACTGGAGTTGCTCTAGGAATCAAATTTATAGAGAAAACATTATCTCTCTTTGGGGGTAGTCCTAGTATCTCCTTGAACACATCCTCAATTTTTTTTAGAACTGCATGATCCTCTAGATTTGGTACCTTATCCTTAGGTTCTTCCTCCTTATGAGTTGAAAATATTTGGCATCCTTTCCTGTAACACTTCCTCAACTGCATTGCTGAGATATATTAGACAACAACTTCTCTCATAATTCCTTGGATTGTTCTTGGGTTCCCTTCCTTATCCATGCAAGTAAATTCCTTGTTATGACATCTAAGACAACATGGTTTTGGTGCAACCAATCCATACCAATTAGAAAATCACATGAACCCAATGGAAAGATGTTGAAATATACCATGATACTTATCCCATTCATGTCCACTAGACATGATATAACCAACTCAACAACTTTTCTCTTGGCTCCTGTAGCCAACTGTACCAACCAAGATTTCCCATGCTTTCTTCTTGGTGAATGAAATCTTTCCACAACTTTAGGATCTATGTAACTATGAATAGGTCCTGAGCCTATTAAAATATTAAAGGAATGGTTATTGATCATATCTTCTACTTCAATAATGTGTGATTGAAACTCTACTTTCTTGTTGTCCAGGGCCACATATATCCTAGGTACACTTCTGCTCATGTCCTGCATTGTTTTTGCTTGCTGTACATTGTGGACAACTCTCACTTTGTCACTTTTTGTGAGGATAATCACTATACTTATTGTCTCCTTTACAGCCCCAACATTGAATGAGTGTCTGCCTTAGCCTTTTCCAACCTACCTCAGCCATTGTGTGTTCTCTAAAATATGTTTGTCCTTGCAGACTATTTATGAAAAATGGTGGCTCGTTCCCCTTCTACCTATGTTCCCTCTTAAACTTCTTATTTCCCTCCCAAGTCTTCTGGAAAGTAGGATTTCCTTTATGCTGATCATATAAACACTTTGATCTCCTTATGGTTTCCTCCAAGTTCTTGGGATCATCATATTGGATCTTCTCACTGATGAAATATGGCAGCCCACTTAGGTACCTATGAATCTTAACTATCTCATCCTTGATGAAGGAGACATACTTCAACAGTTCTAAAAATATCCTTTCATATTCATCAATAGTCATGCTGCCTAGTTTGAGTTCAAATAACTCTTTCATCTATTTTTCATAATATCTCTTGGTCGGGTATTTTTTCTCAAAATGCTTCTTGAATTCCTTCCAAGTCACATTTTTCTCCCTGATGTGCTGCACTTGCACAAACTGATCCCACCACATGGATGCCTTTCCTTTAAGCTGATATATAAAAGTTCTTCCTTCTGCATGAGAAGAATAATTATGCAATTGGAAGTACTTCCTCATGCCTAGCATCCATGTCTCAACATCTTCATCCTTCTTATGTTCACCATCAAAAGTATGAGGTTTTATGTTGTTCATTTCTCCTTTCAATTCATCCACCCCATACCTCCTATGATTCTTCCTGATAGGGGATGGACTTGAGCTACTATGTGTTCTCCTATGGGACTGATTTTGGGAGTGATGGTGGTGTCTGCTACCACTCCTTGATCTTCCTTTTTCCTCAGGGGTCTCATGGCGTCCTGATTTTCTAGAGACACTCTCCTTATGAAAATTCTTTTCAATTTTGTCCAGGCTTTTCATTAACTTCATATTGAAGTCTTCCTTCTATTCCTTGGATTTCATAAGCCTTTAACTATCAACCTTCTGGCTCTAGACATTTGTCTGCATTTTTCTGAGGGTCTCAGCCAGATTTATGTCTTCCTCCTTTCCTCCTCCATGTCCATTGGAGTTGGTTCCTTCCATACCTAATTGGAAATTCATCCCTTTGATTTCATCGTCTTGATTGTAGACTATCTGTGTATCATCCATCACTTTGCATTCTATGCTGATTCTGATCTGACAACTGTTAATTCTACAAAAATGTGCAGCCAACATAATTTTGTCAGACTAACTGTTCTTAATAATTTCATGAAAACATGAACCATTTTGATTCATTAATATATCATACTTATTTTCTATCAATTTCTCGAGAAATTGATTATTCAAATCCAATTTCTGGGTGAACAATTATCTTCTATTGTTCAATACCTTTCCAATTCTTGTTTCCATGCTCAATTCTAAGTTTTGAGTAGGAAGTTATGGATACTTGAACAATTTGTCTTTTTAGTGGTGCAATATTGTAAATGGATTCTTCCAACTCAGAGTTGAATTGGCTCTTGGATATGTACTAGATCCCTTCTTCTGATTTACAAGCCTTCCTTACTTCTTTAGGTGTAGGTATGTACAATTAAAAATTCCACGTGCTCCTTCTCTAAGCCCTTTCCTATTCTTAAAACAAAATTTCGGGTGCTACCCCATTTTCTTTGGCCCCCAAATTCATGTGACCATTGGTTCTGACCAAGCGCTAACAATTAGGCGCTTATCATGTGCTTCGAAACTCTGGGGCTCCATAACTTTGGGGCTTCAGTGGATTTTCCTTCATTACAATACATTTCCCCCAAACACCAATTCTCCGAATACTCGTAGGACATACAGATCAACGATCCTCATTGTTTGTTTATATCTATGGTGGATAGGAGCTACGAGACTGTGGGATTCAATGGTTTTCAAATCACTTCTCTACAAATCTCCTGAAGTGTTGACTCACTGAAGATTCTCTCTCTTACCTCCACATGTCATCTCCCGACCAATGGTTGAGATTAACTCCAGCCTTCAGGAGTTCTCAACTCACAACAATCTGCAACTCAATTCCTTCGGAGTACCCCTTCTCCAGACCTTGGGATCTGGCACCACATGTCCTCTGTGATCAATGATTGAGATGAAATATGACCTTCGGGCCTCTGGAAGTCCTCAAACTAAATTTCTTATCCCTTGAATCCTCTGGACTACGGGATCTATTGCCACATGTCCTCTCCCGATCAACGGTGAGGATTTACTTTGCTCTTTAAAGCTTCAAGGGTTTCATCTTCCTCACACTTCATTCCTTCCTAATGAAAAATTAGTGAACTCCTAGGGTCCACTTAGTATTGCACACCTGGGTGCTATGTGGAAGATCCCAAGAAGAAGACACGTGGCCCAATATGAGGGTTGACACATGTCAAGTTCTAACTAGAAAAATTATCCTTTTAAAAGCACAAAACACACTAACACGTGGCATGCATATTGTGTGTCCATGTCAGCCCAGGTGATGTCACTAAGCCATGTCACTTCAGAACTTTGGGACTTAAAGGAATTCAAAGATCCAAAAGTTCTTCAAACAACTTTCCCCCGAATGTCGAACTCTGAACTTCTTAACCTCCAGGGGTCCACATAGTACAACTGTCATTAATCAAGGTGGCAACACATGGCCCCACCGCTGACTGACATGTGTCAGGTCCCAATCGGTACTAAGGGCCTGTCAAAAGTAGAAAAACAAGAGACAAATGGAAGAATTGGGGTATGTACACATCACCCTAGGTGATTTCATCCTGCCACGTCATATCCGACGCTTTGGGACTTCAGGGATTTTTTATCATTGACACTTTCTCAAATCTGTTGAACTACCAAACTACTGAGCGGGTCCATGTCACCCCCGGTGATGTCATAATCATGTCACATCACTTCAGAAAACTGATACTACAGGGATTCCTACTCATCTACACCTTTCCAAAACTCCCGAACTTCCGATTGCCGACAACTGCTTCCCGTAGCTTCAAGAATTTGACGATTTCTTCACCGCACAATCTCCAACGGATTTCCCCAAACATCGAACCGCCGAACCACTTGGGAATCAAATGGTTCTCCTCCTCTCGAATGATCTACGACTGAGAGTCATTCCAGGACTTTGGAGGATTTCAGTGCTGAACATCCCACAACCCCCGAACTACCAAATTTTGAAAATTGCTTAATCTGAGGACACATGTCCTTGGAAATGGACTATTTGGATTAGTTCCGAACTTCGATAGTTTTCTATGCTATAGTTTTAAAACGACCGGAGGGAGAATTCCAAAGGAATTCTGTGCTTAACCTCTGAGCACCTTCTCCAAATCTGACAATTGTGAGGGATTTGTCTTCTTTCGAACAGATCCAGTGGCTCAATACCACGGTTGCCATGGTTTTTCAAACTTCTATACCTCCTGAGATTCTGAACACAACCAAGGTGTTCCCTCAACACCTTATTGGCACTCTATACATCAATTCCTTGTGGAAATTTGACTCCAAATTCCAAATTCGTGGTCCATCCAAGTTTAGTGTGGAAACCATGGGCTTTGATACCATATTGTAACATACCCATCCATCCCAGGGCCAAGCATGCTACCAAAAATCTATACTCTATTCAAACTCTGACACACACACACACACACACACACACACACAATGAAAATTTAACAGATATAGACATTCTGCTCATACAAAGATTCATGCAAAAGTGAAAATAAACACATGCTTGTAATACACACAGGAAATTATGATAAACTTCAGACATGTACTTAAAAACAACATGTAAAATTAACATAGAATTGGTACTTATATTTTTATGAGAAGACCACCAGCCATGTGAAGACCTTCCATGAACCTCCCGACCTTAGACCATTCCGCTCCAAGCTATCAACAGTGAGTCACCCCCAAGCTGGGACTAAAATCCACCCAGGGTAAAGGAAATCCTAGGCTAGGTTGAGACTACGGAAAGCTACACAATGCAATATGAAGGATTCCCAAAAAGGATCCTACTTATGCTCACTGCTCACAGACTCTCATTCCCCACATGCTTGTTCCACCCCATGAATATACACCTTCATTGTTCCACAATCTTTCAGCTGCTCCACTTCCCTTTCATGGCTTCAGCAACAGGTCGGATCAAGAATTCTCAGAGCTTTGTAGCTTTTGTTGGACTCCCTCCAAGAGAAATCACTTCCCCAACAATGTCTATCACCTAGATAGAGTTTCTCACAAGCCTGACAACCTGCTTCTTCAACCCACGAGCCTAAAAAACCACTTCTTCAAAACCACAGGCCTGACAACCTACTTCTTTTGTCCAAATCCTAATTCAAATGGGTAACCACATTAGCAAAATTGGGTAAGGCAAGATACAAGCTCAACAAAAATACCAGTGCATGCAAGTTACAGAGGTTCATGATGGTAGAGGGTTCAACAATGGTAAAAAATGGCTAAGTGCATGCTTTCTCAGTGCATGAGGGAATGGGGAAAAGGATGGAAAGAATGGTGAGAGAACGCTCCAATGATGGATTTTCCCACATAAATCTGCATGCATCCTGGATGACACATGGCTCTCCAAGAGCTCATTCCTCTCCACTTGGAGTTCGTTCCTCTCCCCGAAGGAACTTAGGATAACATGGTTTATTTCCCAATCCTTAGTATTTTTGGAAATACATTATAATATTCCCTTGGGTTAAGCCCTTAATCTTAGCCCCTTTTTCCTAGCTTCTCAACCCCTTTCCCTTTCCCTTCCTAGTGGAGCTTAGTCCCCCATAACTCTTTCTTCATGGTTGGTCTACACACAATGATGTATTTTTATTTATGATATGCATAATTACATATACAAAAATAGGCTCCCTGGCCTTCAACATCTAGGCTCTCTGGCCTAATAAACACATAATCCTCCTAGCTTATAAACACTACAAACATCATTACAATTCAGCAGGGGCTTGGCCTTGGGGTATTACATCATGCATATACCATAAAAATTTGCCAAAGACCTTAAACATATGCCATAAATATGTCTCAAGCATTTACCGACACTTATAAGATATGAAACAAACCATATGCCATGATCTTCAAAATATCCCTCAAATTATATGCTCAAATCACCAAGATATGCCTCTAGCCATGTGCCAAAGATTCTCCAAGATATGCCTCAGGGAATATACCAAAATATCCAAGACATACCTCAAAACATATAGACAAACAAACCTTTCATCATGAGGAAACCCTAATGCATCAGATCTTTGATCATCATATCTTCCTCAACTTCAACATCAATACAAGATGTCCTTCTTCAACCCTTCCTTCAACCTCATTGGAAAAGACCAGGAAATAGATGGTGCCTCATGTGACGCTACCAAGACAACCAGTGGGGGCCTAATAGGACACCCTACACTTGACCCATGGGGGTATTCTCAGTTATGGTTTCTTAGAAACCCTTCACACCTCTATAACTCTGATACTTCTTCTTCGCACAACTTCATTACCTTAGTTTCGCTAAGAGATCACATCTTTTCTTGATCAAAATGATACTTCCATGAATTGATTAATGATCAAATGAGAATCTCTTGATGGGTATTTATACTTTTCCAAATAACTCCTTTTATTTGACTTAAGTCTGACCTGTAACTTCTTTTTTGCAAAAACAATTATTCTTTAATTAATTTTGGGGCCGACTTGTAACTTCTTGTCCTTATATCCAAGGCTTCTTGACCATACTTTGGGGATTCACCTTTATGAGGGAATAAATTATCAACTGTGAGGAACCATGTGGCATGACACCTACCGATTGAAATTACATGATGAGGACTATCCATCTATGAGAGCTTTGCATGAATTTTCAATGTCCTTCACCCTATTTTTCTTCAATCAACTTCAAGCTTCATGATCACTCCTCTCTGGCTTTATAACTACTTAACCACTTAACCATACTTCAAGGGATTCTTGTAGAATTCTTCAAAGTGTCTTCTTGTGAGGGAAATGCTTAAAGATATTCCATAAGGGGACCACTTTGGAGACTTCTTCAAATACACCCATCACTTATAGAGGATTCTATACTTCTTCTAGGGTTGACATCAATGACAACCAACTTCCAAACATCAACTGGTTGATTCTCCTCTGCATATCATCTGGTTCTTCCTCCTCATATTGTAGTAATTTCATCATAGGGATGCTAAGTTGGATAGGGAAAATGACTTCTATTCCATACACTAGTTGAAAAGGAGAAGTTGCTAAGAACATATTTATGCTCATTCTGTCTACCTAAATTGGGTATTTCCGATGGGAATCCCATGCCTTTTTGTTTTGGGAGAACATTTTCTGGATGATATTGATGTGATTATTATTCAAGGAGTAAACTAAGACATTACCATGTGGATAATAATATGTAGAGTTCCCAAGATCTATGTTATAATTTTGACAAAATTGCATCAACTTGACACATTTGAAGTCTTGTGCGTTATTTGTTATGATCTTCCTTGGGAATCCAAATATGGCCATAATATTCTCCTTAATGATGATTGTGTCATTTTTTGTCCTTGTGGGGATGTATTCTACTCACTTATTGAAATAATCCATGGCTATTAAAATCCATTTATATTTTCCACTGGAATTTGGATTGATTTCACCAATGAAATCTAATCCCCATTGTTGAAAAGGTGTTTCTATTTTGACATGCCTCATTGGAAGAGGCTACAAATTATGCCTTCCTACAAAAATTTGGAAGTCCACACATCCTCTAATCATGCAATTCACAATAGAAAACAATGAGGGCTAGTAGTATCCAACTCTGAGGATTTCATATGCAATGGCTCTCCAAGCATGGTGATTGATCCAAAATGGATCCAAAAGGCCAAAAATTCAAAATTCTTGGATTTAGATGAAACTGGCGCCATCACGTAGTGCTCGTTGTGACAATTCCGATTATTTTTTATTTTTCGAAAATGGACTCCATATGGTGACGATATCATGTTCTGGAGTTTTCTCCAAATAGGCAAAAAGTCAAAGGTCAACAATCCATACTGCCGACGTCAGCGGTACGGCCCACATGTGGTAGTTGAATTCAACATGATGTCATGATGACATTAGCATGTTGACGTGGAAGAACCCAAGGCTGACATGTGTCATGTAGATTTGGTGTTTTCAGCAGTTGATGTGGCAGACACGTGGAATGTATGGACTGACACATGCAAGTATGTACGATGACATGGCCCAGTGAAAAATTTCCATGTGGCAGTACAGATGCTAGGTTGGAAGTTGCATGGCCAATAGGTGGCAGGCTCTAGTGGTGACACCTTTTAGTATGGTCGTGAGCTGGTGCTGACTATGAAGATGAAAGAGAAGGTGATGTGGACGTGCACTAGGAAACTAACGTTTCTCGGGACAATGAAATGGTGACACATGGCCCAATCACAGGGCACTACGTGGTACTTTGGATTAGGACAATATGGGTCGGGTAAAAATATGTTGAGGATCCTTCAGGCTCGAACCCCCAACCTCTTGCATAGGAAACAAATTTACCTCCATGCACTAACCAACAGAGTGCCATGTGTTTATTGTTTACCATGTGGTACATACTCCTATTAAAGTTGAATAACCTGAGTTTTGGGGGATAAGCTCTTGGACAACGGGGCTACCTGCTGATGAAGGAACATGTTACGAGAAAAAAATCTCTATGGCTAGGGTTAAACCACAATAGATGGAAATAATTGTAGAAATCAACTCTAATCTCAGATATGCTATATAAACAAATATGCTAACAAGACACGATAAAAGGCCTACCTCGTCTAGATGTTTGATGAAGTCCACCGTTGATCACTTGACTCAAAGAAATACACCTGCAACTTGTCCTCAACAACCAATAAATGAAAGAATATAGTGATAATGTATAATGTTGGCACATTCAATAACATAATACATCAACATTCATAACAAATACTCCCATGGAATAAAAATTCAAATATTTTCAATATATTAATTAGATGAGAAAAGTGCATTTCTATTAAAATGTAATCAACATAAGTGAATGAATTACAAAATTCCGTGTCGGCACGATTTAGAACTGAGAAACTAAGTCCCTTCTAGCTGGGCCTCCACCACTTCAATCCTACACCAAAGGCAAGCTCATTTAAGAGAGGCAATGAGGTTCTCAATCAAGTAGGGAAGAGCTTGGGGCTGAACAATGTGTTCAAACTTAAAAGGACAAAGGGATGTAGACTCAATATGAAGTGAATAATTTCTCTAGAGTAACTTTTCTCTCAAAGGTGAATTCTTCTCCTCTTTTCCATAGCTCTAATTTGGCCCATTTGTAGCCTTCAAGTGGAACTAAAGGGTTGAGTCGGAATGTTTCCAATATATGGAAGGTCAAGGATCATGGATCTCGTGATGTGACATGGAAACCCAACACCATTTTTTAATTTTGGGCACAAAACTTGATGTACACGGGCTGTAGTGGTGCAACCTACATATACACATGTTGTACAATAGGTAGGGCGCATATATGTGGAAAAATAATGTTTTTATCTCTAGGATTTGTAAAAAGGGACTTCAAGTCTGCATAGGGAAATGGAAAAAGGCCTTCTGTGCAAGTTTTCATAGGGTGAGGAAAATATTGCTATAATAGATACCCCCTAATGTGAGAGGTTAGAGGAGTATCTACGATGGCCGAAATACATTATAAGACCCAAAAGTGAAGTAATGGGGACCCAACTAGAAGAACTAGTTGCTCATGAGACTATTACAATCTGTATTGACTTTTCACACATGGATGCCAATTTGAATTACACTATAGATCCATGTGAAAATATACCAAAAAACTATCCATGGCCATGAATAGGCAATACAAAGGTGGCTACATGCCAAAGGATATCATAGTTAGGAACAAGGCCCAATAAAACTAGTCTCAAAATAAATCTGAATAATTTGTTGGCCCTTGGTCATGTATTAAGGAAGAAAGCAAAGATTAAGGAAGAAGAAAGACAAAGTATGAAGTGCGCAAAGGACACACAAATCAAGGAAGCGTCAAAGTGGTTAATGAAGCATAAAAGAAGGAGTGAAGTAAAGGAAAGCAATCTGTTGAAAGTGAAGATCAAGGGAGACAAAGCATCAAGGAAGATAGATAGTGGACAAGTCAACAAGTGGAAGAAGACATGAATGGGTGCTTTGGAGCACCTCACATAGAAGAAGGAAGAATAGGTCAGCGAAGTCCTTAAAATGCGGGTTATGTGGACCTAGGGTTTTGGTACCTAGGGTTTTGACACCTGGGCTTCGGTCTAGGGTTGTCTAAGAGTGATGGAATGAATAAATAGAGGTCTAGAAGAGTTGAGAAAGAGGTGATAGTGATAATGATATGTAAAAGTGTTATGTCTTAGTGCATTCTTGTATTTTGGGTCTTCAGCTGGGTGTGAAGATCGAGTCTGCAGCTGGGTGCACAGGGTTAGGAGATAAAGAAGAGAGAGAGAAGGATCTACAACTGAGTGCGTAGATAGAACTTCATATTTTCATCTATTTTATCAATAAACACAGTTCTGTGGACGTATCCCTAGGGAGAGGGTGAACCATGTAAATCTTGTTGATCCATGTGGTTGATGCTTTGTTATTTACTATCTGTTATACTATTATTGCACTGATATTTTTCCTGTTAAAGATAAGAATATATAACTAACTTCGTAGAGTTAAGCATAATACTGTTAAGAATCTATAGTTTATTCTACATTGTTGTTTAGGAATCATCTTGCATTTCCTATGGTTGTAGACACCTATGTCCCGCAACCCCCCTATTTCTACTTTGGGCAAGACTTTGTTTGCTTTGTAGGTGTTGCCGAAAGGGCCAGTAGTTAGGGTTTGTTGGTGCACTGTTAGAGTTAAACCCTGGGTCTATCCCTGTACCAACAATATCTGTATACAATGGAGTACAATAGGATCTCCCATGATCACTGAAGTCACATAGGTATTGGTCCAATTAAAGGTAGAAAAAACTCAGGAAATATGGGACTATAAACTGATGTATTCAAGTCTTCTACACAATCCGCTAAAGGTGCAATTCTACATCGTGTGAATAAAGGATTTGAGGTCGAACACAATGAGACTTCGTTTGATTACTGATCATTAAGGTATACCGTTAACAAATGAGAGACATCCTACCGATAATGAAAGTAGGTATCATGGTCGGGGTCGAATACTTGAAGAATCCATCGATCATGAGACATTGATGTATTCCTAACTGTCGATGGTGAGAGAACCTGCCACTAATGACTGTAAGCCTCTAGGTACTAATAGGAATCTAGGTCTTGTCTCCAGAATATATGAGTTGAAGTCGATGGAAGGAGACCCGCTGAAAGGAGATAATTAAGGCATCTCTCATCATTCAACACGAGGTACAAGGAGAGAGATTGATGATTTGGAGAAAATCAGATGAAGAAAATGTTCATGAACCAATGAACCTATGAACCTATGGATATTTCACATGTGATATATGCAAGCGGTACATGAAAAAGACCCTCTTAATAACAACGAATAAGGAAAACTACTGACAAAGGAAAGGAAACCACCAATAAGGATAATGGCATCCAAGACACTGAATGAATCCCAATGTGTGATTAGATGTATTGTCATCGAACACAAGGGAAACCACCTAGTCAATGACCAATGGTGAAATGCCATCTATTGGGTTCAAGGTTACCTAGCAATGAGGAAAGTAGGACCAGGGTGCGCAATAGGACTACAAGCTTCATGTGATTTTGAGACACACTAAGGGTATGACCGACATGCAAAGTCTAGAGTTCTGAGGAATGGCTGACACATGTTGATAAACATCCTTTGAACAAGATCATGAGACATATGGAAGACTCTGGCAGCATAGACTCAATGATGAAAGTTTGAGATGTAGGAGGCATCAATAAAACTCTCCATAGGGACTGGAAGAGTAACCAGTCAGGGGAGTAAACTCTCTATAATGAGCTAAGCTTCCTAAGGTCATGCTAAACCCAAAATTTTGATGACAAGTGGACTCAAAATTTTTGTGCTATGTTCAAAGGTGACACGAATGCTACCAATATAAGATAATATTCACTTCTCCCCTGCCTTTTTTGTTTTTTCATAGTCAAATGAATGCTATTATATAGAGGAGGAAACAAGTGTCACAAGTAATCAAACTAGTTCCAACAGTGGAATATACCTATGCTCAATACAAGGAGGTGCATGCGTGAGATGGACACTTGGGCAATGTTTCCTTCTTAGTATAGGGTGTCAAGATGCAAAGGACATAAACAAGGTTCTACTTGGTTGATGATGAAAATTGCTGAGGTGAGAGGCTTATAATGCAAAAGAAAGAACCAAAAATAGGCTCAATACTGTAAGCAAGAGAATGAGATGCAATTACAACTTAACACCAAAAAATGTCATTTTTCACAATATAAGTCTACTTGGTTTGAAAAAGGGATAAGCTTGTACCAAATAGACTTCCTTTCAAATCCAATTTATGAGTGTGAAAGAGACAAGTTGACTCGAAAATATTTTCACTTTTTGAAATGAGTCGAAAAAGAGATTAAATTAGATTTACGACCTTTCAAATCCAGTTAACAAGTGTGAAAGAGACAAATTCAATCAACTATATTTTCTCTTTTTAGACAAGTTAGAAAAGAGCTTAAATTAGACTCATTGGGGGGTTTCTAGGTGGCATGTCATAGGGGAGGCCAAGGCTCCCGTGTAGGATTTCTATGAAAGGTCAAAAACTTACAAATAATTGACACAAGCTTGGGAAAACCCAAATCTCTCCAAGTCGAGGAGGATAAAGTGCTAGTGGAGGTTACCTTCTCGACGATATATCAGAGAACATCTCTTACCTGAAAAGGTATGGGAGGAGGAATTTGATACCCCATGAGACCATCCTAGTCAAAGGGAACCTCTCCAAGACTTGGAGGGAGAGTACTCAGGGAGAGTAAAACTCTCTCTTGTTCAGAAGGTACAGTACTAGAAATGCTAATGACATGGTTCAAGGACACATATCCCTCCAAAAGAAGAGTTGGTTTGACTGGAGATTGCATCGATATGATCACTTCTTCAACCATTGGTTGAAAATTATGCAAGACAACAAGGCCATGAGATGCACCACCCTAAAAAATAGGAGTGGGGTCGGGTGATGATTGCATCAACATGACTATCGTGTCAATCAAAGAAGAAACAAAGTGATGGGAAACCAAGGATGACTTAGAACTTGAAGGGCCCCCAGGAAAGGACCACACTTCTTGTTCCACAATAGTAGGAGGGCACAAACAAGTAAGGTGATATCTGTTGCAAAGACTACAAAGGAACTTGGGCTTATGTCTTACTCATCCGGGCTTCTCAATCGTATGAATGCCCCCAACATTAATCACAATGGTTGGTGAAATGCTCTTAGCATGACTGGCAGAGGATGGTGGTTCATCTCCCACATGATGAATAGAGGTTGGAGATGTGATGTCAGTATGAATCATTGTGACTAGATCAGGGATTGTTTTAAGGATGAAAATTTATTTTAAAATGTAGAAACCTTGGCAAATCTTACTAATACTTCATATGCCAACTATAAAATGTTTGGTGATATTTTTGTAAAAATATTCAAATTTCCAAGGATTTTATATAGTTCGTATAAAATTTAGGAAATTTTTAAGGTAAAATAATTTTATCCTTGTTGGCATAGGGGCAGACCCAGGGTTCAATGCTTAAGAGCACACCAATAAAACCCTAACTACCGGCCCTTTCAACAACACCTATGAAGCAGATGAAGTCTCACCCGAGGTAGAGGCAGGGGTGGTTGCAAGACTCAGGTGTATGCAACCTTAGTTGGGACACAGATATGTGATTATATCACTTACAATTCACTTAGCATCGATCGTTCATCAATATTCAACCCTTATTATACTTCGCAGATAGCACATAGCATCACAACATTCACTTAGATCTAAGATATTTCAACACTTAGCAACAGTAAAATAGATTAGATCTAGTAGATCGGCACTAAGCATATTCATACATATCAGATCTAACATTTATACACATCTAAGAAGCACAAAGGATAAGTAGATATATCTAAATATATCAAAGCACTTAGCAAATAAAGGGATAAACGCATCAAGTCAAAGCACAAAGCATAATACACAGATTTACGTGGTTCACCCCATCCCTGGGGCTATGCCCACCAACTCTTCTTATTTATTAGTATCTTCAATCTCCAGTTATAGCACAAAGCCTCAAACCCTTCTTCGCATAGGACAACAGATCTGTGCAGCTCGCTATATCCTTCTTCCTTACACTTCAGCACAAAGCCTTCTACAACCTCTTACAACAACTTGCACATAGCTCTGCAATCCTCTTACAATCATGCAAAGAGCATTTACAATCCACATCTGATCACATAGATATAACTACTAGCATTAAGCCATCGACCAATCTTACATTGCCTAAGTATCTATTTAGACATTATAAAAGTGAGCCTAAGCATGGGTAAACCCACGGGCCGACATCCCTTTCCCATTATATATTCCCAAAAACCCAAAATGGACTTGAAGTGGGATGAGATCCCTTGATCTCCACTTCATCTTGCACTCCTTCTTTGACTAGCTGTCGAAGTCCCAAAATAGGTCAAAATGACCAAGGTTATCCCAAAACTTGGTCAGGGGCCAACATGCCCCCAACACTCACTTGTGACTCGCCCTGAGTCACTCTGGTTTTCATAATTCTACTTTGAAAGCCTCAAGCTTGGTTTGATCTTCTTCGACCTACTGCTTTGCTATGGCCTCCTGCTGGGTAAATTCTAGGATCACTATGTCATTTACTGGTCCTTCCAGGTGTTGTTCTGCAGTGATGATGACTTGCTCAAGCTCTGCTCCCTGTATTTCGATCTCGGAAAATAAAATGCATGACTTGAATTTCACTGGTTGGATTCGCTCAGTGAATTCCATCACTTTTCTCTAGATCATATGTATTTGCTACTGAGCTATGCATTGTTCATGAGATCTTTTCATTCTATCCACTGCAGATAGGGCCTTCAACTGCGCCTATAATGTATCTGGATGCTGCTTTTCTTCCTGAAGCTGCGACTCTAGTGCCTGTAACTACAATATCTCTATAAGGTTCTCATAAGTCTGGGTGCTCTTGTTACTGAGCTACTTGCAATCCAAGGCAAGATATTTCAATCGGTTGACTGCACTGCGAGCAGTTGCTTCTTTCTGGTCTCTTATCTCTTGAGGGGTCTCATGCACAATGCGGAGTTCTAGATCGACAATGCGTTGCTGAAACTTCTGTATAACTTCTTCAAGCTGTGCCACCTGCTGTGGAACTCTCTCTTCAGCCTGTACTTCGATAACAGTCATAAAGCAGAGTGCTATGTTGACTAGTTGCTTGACTTCAAGGTACTCTGTGAGCAACTGTTCCTTGCTTTACTGTAGCTCTACTTTCTCTTTGTCCCTCTATACTTGAAGAACAAGTTTTTCTCATTTGGCAGCATTGCACTACTCAACAAGTAATCCATGTACCTGTTTCAAAGCCTAGGTGGATTGTGCTGTGTCTTCTTGAGCTTGTCGAAGGCGAGATTTTACCATATCAGTAATCCAGTGAAGTTGAGCTAGCTCATCTCCTGGTTCTACTGTCCTTGCTAACAGAGGTGTAGTGGGGAAGACGTGGCTAGACTGGAGTGCCTGCTGCACTCCTTGGAGTTCAATATCTATACTGTTATACATCTTCTCCTGCTTCACCTCCTGCTTCTCTACTATCTCCTTTGAAGCATCATTTACCACTGCAACAATGAAATCAAAGTC
Source organism: Picea engelmannii (assembly GCA_009831015.1). Lineage (NCBI taxonomy): Eukaryota > Viridiplantae > Streptophyta > Pinopsida > Pinales > Pinaceae > Picea > Picea engelmannii. The sequence goes on along the minus strand of ML780132.1, from coordinate 302,356 downwards.
ATCCAATGTGAGGGTAGTTCGCATCTTGGTTACAGGGGTTCTAGGTTTCTTTCGGGAGGAAGATTTCAGAGGTGAGGCCTTCCATTTCTTCGATGAGTCTTCTTCATCCCTAGGTGGTGGTACTTCGCCTTTCTATTGTTCAATTTCTGCACCTTCTATCTCTTCGCCATCACCTCCTTCGTCTAGTGTGATAGAGGAAGTCCTTATAGATGCACTTTCTACTTCGTGAACCTCTTTAGACTTCTTCATTTTGCTTGGTCCCGGTGTATCCGGTACAATATCTGGGCTATCAATATCAGACAACTTTGTGGGGTTCGCTGGAATGAGAAGGTCCACTAACCAATCCTTGGTGATCTCTTCGATGTCATCCTTGGTCAGCTTGTAATAAGACTGCAAATGTTGCTTGTGTTCATCAACTCGCGTTGTTATATAAATGAAGTGGCGATCCGCGCTGAACTTCATTAAGGGTCTGAATCTGTGGAGCGTGTTCAGGGTAATTCGAGGTGTAGAATGGATGGCAGTGTTCATTTGGTTGTAGTATGTGTGGAAGATGAAATTCGACTGCCATTGCTTGCTCATATCGGTCGAGTACCACAGGGTACTAAACCTTGCAGCCAAAGGTTCAAATGGCTCATTCTCTGGGAAAGTGGCACCCTATGACATATCCCATGATATGAAGGCAATCAATATGAGAAGCCAAATGAAATGGATCTCATACCCTTGGTCTTGCACTTCCCTGCAATCGAGTTCGAGCTTATTCACAAAGTACTTCACCTAATTCATTTGAAGTCCTTCTGCGCACTTCCCTGCGAGATCAACTACGAATCTAGTCACTTGGGTGGGCCGGTTCTTGCTAACTAGCTTACCTGCGATCAAATGATAGGCAAGGCGCACTGCACCACTCTGAATAGAGACTACCTTGTAGCCTCACATGCCCTTTTCGACATTTCCATAGGTTTCTTTGATCTTTGCTACTAGCACTCTATCTATGGTCTTTCCAGGATAAAACTCCCATGGGTCAGGGCCTTGCATACTGAGTCTTGTGATCCAATTGATCAAGGTCGGATCACTGTGACATGATGATTCAACCAAAAGTAGCCTCCATGATAGCAAGACAGAAGCAACTTTACGCATGCATTCACCTCCTGGTGCCTACCAAAGTGCAGGATATTCATGACATTCAACAATGTTGACTGCGCGAGGTTCAAGGTCCAAGATTGTGGGACGATCTTCGAGTTATTTCCCTTCATCTTTGTTAGATACTTGTGCAGGGCGAGCATACTGTAGAATTTCCTCTCGCCGAGGTTGAAGTCGCTAAACTTCAATGCTGTGAGCTTGTCCTGATCGACATGAACTATGCGCACCCATTTCGGTAGGTACGCAGTGACCATAGCATACTCGAATTCTTGGGGCACACTGTCATGATTGATTTCACCATGCAAAGGGGGTAGGTAAGAAGGAAAAATGCTCATAATTATTTTAGGGTTCACAAGATCATCCTTATGCTTCGTTCGCTTCTCATCGACCTGTCGGGGCGATCCAGCTCGAGCAGTGGATGGAGAAGTTACTACTCCTCTTGTCGATGATGCTTGGACTCTGGTGGACATTCCTCTTTCCGACATGACTCTCTCAGTAATTAAATCAAGGAGGACCTCTGTGACAGATTCTTCAACTGCGGTGAGCTCGTCGGACATACGCGCTCGGGAAAAATAATCGAGGTCACAATGATCTCAGATACTGCACTAGGATGAACAATCAGAGTGCAATGACCACCGTATACAATCACTAGTTCTGCGGGCTTCGAATTCTCAGCTGGCAAAAGTGTTCTTCAGGCATGGTGCGATGAGCTAAATAAGAAATGCGGCAACAATATACTTGCAATGGGTATGGAGCTTCTATTAATAGTGATCTGTCCATTATGGTGAGGTCCAATAGTCTGGTGGCGATCCTTTAATTATTTTCTATCCATTCAGGGCGGAAGTCAAATGGGTATATCATTACAACAACTATATTTCTTCACCACGACAAAGTGCCATAGGTCGTTGTTATGATATCCCAACGAAGCTCAAATTCTGCAATTTTTCTTTCTACGATGTTCCATATGGAATCTCCTGTAACTTTTCAATCTTCGCCCTCTTCTTACTTAACTTTCTAGCCTTCTTCCCAGTAATCTTCAACTCGATCTGTCTTTTTCCATTCTGATTCCTATCTTATTTTAGCATAATCACTGCGCGTTGTTGAGATTCTCTCCAGGGTAATAATTCTTCTTTCTCTAGGACAGGTGCTTCCATCTTCTGCGATCCTTCTAACATTCTTTCAGCTTTGACATTGGGGTCTCTAGTGTCTAGGAGTTTCGATCTGTTCTTCTGTTCTTCAATCAAATGTGCAATCTTCTTGGTCATAAAATCTTTTAATTCTTGTTTCTTCTGTTCCAAAACTTCTACTTCTTCCTTTCGTCTAACTTGATCTCTGTCAATCCAAGGATTTCCAAGTAACATAGTAAACAGGGCGTTTTCCTCAATAAATTTAATAATCTCAAAATCTTCTTCAGTGGAAGTTCCATTAGCATTCGTAGATATCCGAGTGAGCCTTCCACATAGGTTTACCAATTTTTCTCTGAATAGTTTTATTCCTCCTAGTGAAGGGATCATGGTAGGATTCCCTATATCTTCTCATGTTCTCTCTGTCATGATATTTATCTGTGTTTCCTCATCTAGAACACAAACAATGTCGAAGTCCCCTATCCTTACTTCACTGCATTCTTTTTCTTTAAATAGCTCTGATAATCTGACATGTCGGTGTTCATTCAGGGTTTCTTTCATCTGAATTAATACTTTCTCTGATTCTTTCTGAGGTTCTGCTATCTCTGGAGCTGTCTTAGGATTTTCTTCATGTAGATTCATTCTTTCAAGCTTAGAAATCATTCTAGGGCAATCCAATACTTCATGATTTAGAGCTTTGAAACAAAGACAACTAGGTCCTCCATCAGAGCATTCCTTAGCTAGATGTCTCGGTTTTCTGCAACTGTAATAGAGGGTTAATCCTCTCTTTCTTGTAATTGATCCCCAACCTCTTCTGTACTTCACACCAGAATCATAGGGGCCAATCTGCAACAAATTCTTTCTAGGATCCTGCATCCATTTGTTAGCCCAATTATTCTTTCTATGCATAGGTATACCATATCTATCATTATACTTATCAGATCTATTGATTTTCAATCTTTCTTTCATCTATTAATGCCCTAGGTTTTAAGCTAGGACATAATCTATCAAAAATACCTAGATCCATAATTTAGAAACAAAAATTTCCACTTATCTTACTTCTACAGAGCACAAAGCTTTCATATCTAGAACTTTCTTACCTTTATCAGAGCACAAAGATTATAGATCTTACCTCTTTTAATCATAAAATTCCACTTTTACCTTTCTTAGAGCATGAAGTGTTTAAATATTTCTTCTCTTCTTCAGATTTGGCCTTCTTTTCTTTAACACAAAGCTTCTTGGATAGAGTAAATTACCACACACTAGGGCACAGATACACACACAGAGATTCCACAATTTCAGGATGAATCTTTGCACAAAGCTTCTTCTTCCTTAGTTCCCAACAATCATAGTTTCAGGTCCCGACAATGGAACCATTTGTTGGCACAGGGGCAGACCCAGGGTTCAACGCTCAAGAGAGAACAAACAAAACCCTAACTACCGACCCTTTTGGCAACACCTGCAAAGCAGATGAAGTCTCACCCGAGGTAGAGGCAGGGGTGGTTGCAAGACTCGGGTGTCTGCAACCTTAGCTGGGACATAGATATGTGATTATATCACTTACAACGCACTTAGGATTGATCATTCATCAATATTCAACCCTTATTATACTTTGCAGATAGCACAAAACATTGCAACATTCACTTAGATCTAAGATATTTAAGCACTTAGCAACAGAAAAATAGATCAGATCCAGTAGATCGACACTAAACATCTTCATACATATTAGATATAACATTCATACACATCTAAGAAGCACAAAGAATAAGTATATCTATCTAAATATATCAAATCACTTAGCAAAGAAAGGGATAAACACATCAAGTAAGAGCACAAAGCATAATACACAGATTTACGTGGTTCACCCCCTCCCTGGGGCTACGTCCACCAACTCTTCTTCTTTATTAGTATCTTCAATCATCGGTTACAAAAAAAAGTCTCAAACCCTTCTTCACATAGGATAATATCTATGTATCTCGCTAGATCCTTCTTCCTTACACTTCAGCACAAAGCCTTCTACAACCAACAACTTGCACTTAGCTCTGCAAGCCTCTTACAATCATGCACAAATAATTTACAATCCACATACGATCACACAGATCTAACTACTAGCACTAATCCATCGACCATTATTACTGTTGACACTCGAAACTGAAATGGGTTGCAGCAAATCAATCCCAAGGCAACCTCGAACAACTTTGGATTATAAGCTGCCCTCTTCCAACCCGAGAGGGATCTCTCGAAAAATGTCACAATATGATTTTGAATAAGCGTGAAAAAGGTGGGCAAATTTATGGGTAAATGATGGTCTTGGATTTTCAGAGTTTGGGGGGTTAAACCAGGGAAATGGTCCATTGGGCATGGAGTCAAATGAAAACTGAAGAAAGGAGACAATAGCAGAGATCAAATAACTTGCGGAAAGTGAGGCAAAGTAAGTCTATCTTTCAGTGCTTTGATTGTCATGATGCGGTAGCGGAAAGAAAAAGGAAAGGCTAATGTAGCAGAGAACATATGCAGAATTCCGGAAGTGTAGGCTGGTCTTACACCCGCTGATAGCTGGTGCAGAGGAAAGACATCAACCAACTACAGAAAACCATAATCCATTCGTTATAGTAGTGGTCGTACTAAAGTATAACAAAGACCATCAGTTAGAAGAAAACAAAATATAATGCAGTCGTGATGGATTAAGGAAGACATAAACAATATGGTAAAGACAATATCAACTGCGAGTAAGGAACACATAAATGAAGTCCAAACAGATTTAACAAGGCAGAAAGAAAAGAAAAACATGCTGAAAGAAATCGACCGTGATGAATCTCACAGTCACAAGGAAAAATCCTCTTTATTACTCCATTAATGGCTTACAAATTAACTCAGCAATTACAAAGAACCCCTCTTGATAGAGGTTTTCCCCCCAGTGCTGCGCTCATGTGCGCCCCCCACCTGCTCTCTCATACATCAGTCTTTTTAAAAAGGAAAAATAAAACTCTTGGCGTTCCAGGAATCTGAAACGGTTCCTCTTCATGGAATCTGCGAACGCCAGGTGCGTCTGCCAGAAGCTTTGCTGTTACCTGAACCGTCGCTAATCATTTGGAGTTATAGATGATCACTTTGGTCTGGTTTAGGCATTCAATACAACACCCGACGCTTTGAAGTCCTCATTTTGGGTTAGTTTAAATTTAAAGCATATATATTGACTTGTTAGGTATATTAGACTGGTTACTGGTATGCTAATTGCAAAATTCATCGTGCAAAGATGGATTTGTATAAATCGTTCATAGATCTCGGCCGAATCATGGAAGGGGCGAGCTCTTTTTTGTTTTGAATCCCTAGTTCATATCTGGGAGTCGGAGCGGCCGTGATGTTCCTGCTGGTAGTGGGAATAGTCTGGCACATGCAAAGGAAAAGGAGCTCCTGCATTTACCTGGTGGCCTTCAGCTACTACAAGCCCCCGGAAGACCGAAAAATGAACACAGAGCTCTCCGAATACGTCATCCATAAGAGCGATCTGATGCCAGAGTCGCTGAAGTTCACGGTAAACGTTCACATAAAATCGGGCCTCGGGCAGCAAACCTACGTGCCCAATTCCTTCTTCCAGACCGACATCATGTCATCCACGTTCGAAGGGTGGCTGGAGATGCAGGAGGATTTTGTTTCTACACTCGACATATTGTTCGCAGACAGCAGGATTCGACCCTCCGATGTTGACATACTGATAATAAATGTCTGTTGTTTTGCGCCGGAACCGTCTCTGTCGGCCTGGATTGTGAAGCATTATCATATGAGGGAAGACTTTCAAAAGCAGTACAATAGCTCAAGTCAAGACTTTGGATAAATTTGAGTTGGCAGAGTTCTTCGGGTAATTCTTTTAATACAAAACAACCATTCAAGGACAGATTGTGGTGTTGGAGGGACGTAAGCTGTCCCATACTCTGAGGAAGCGTTCTCAACTTGGAACACTTATGTAGCTTAAAGGAAATTAAGGGCAAATTACCAATATTGTGTGGGAGATCAAGTAAACTCTGGCATTTCTTCACATTCAAAGTTCGGAGAGATGAAAGCAGGAAAAATGTGCTAGGCAGGAACCTAAGATTTGCGCATCCAGACTATAATATTTGGGATTTTTAAGCACCCGTTGCAATTCCCACAGGGCTTTGCTTTGCAATTGGCTATGAAATTCAAAGAAAAACCAAATATCCTTGCAACATATGTCTTCCCTGTACCCCTAGGTCCATAAAAAAGATAAAAGGGTGCAATTTTACCTTTCTTGATTGCATTGGAGAGAGCTTTGAGCAATAATGCTCTGCCCAACCAGTTCCTTGAAGGACTTGGGACTATACTTTTGATTCAAGTTTCCATTTACCAACCTATTTTCATTAGTCCTTATCTGTATGGATTCCTCCTCTATTTCACATTCATTGGTCCCTGATTTTCTGGTCCTGTGATGAGTTCTGGTCAGAGGATGGAGATCCAGCTCACTGAAACATCTATTATTCGCATGGGGAGAACTACAATAATCATCCAGAGATGAATCTAAAGTGAAAACATTCAGGTGAGGGATTTGATCAATGGGGTTTCATCTTTTGAATAGCAACAATCCGAGGAAAAAATCTGTAACATATTCAAATTGAATAGGATCTTGATAGTGCAGAGCACTGGCAGAATCAGAGACTGCTTTTCTCCTACTGGCAATCGATACACTATATGAAAACCTCTTCTCTCTGATGCCCTTCAATTTCTTACCTCTACCAGTTCGCCATCCAGAGTATCAATGTTTATGATCTGTATAGTCTGGCTACACGAAAGTGAAGCATTTTCAACACTGATAAATGAGCATCCTGTATCAATATCCATAGTCTCATTGTCCTTCTTGAAGCCACTCGAGCAAATGGTATCTTGAATTGTTTGAACAGGAAGTCTATCTACAGATTCCTTTCCCAAGGATTCAACTGCATTAAGAGATTCTATTTTTCCCTCAATGATTGAAAAGTTTGATTGGGACTCAGTCGCCCCCACAACTGTTTTTTCCACAAATTGTTTTTTTTCTTCATAACTTCTAACATTCATGGTGTCCCTATGGGGAATTTGACCAATTGAAATCTCTGAATCGAGCATACCAGTAACTTTAGATCTCACTGAATTGCTGCTAGATTTATCGACACTGATATTGACATCCTCAAGTTGTAATAAATATTTTTCACTACAATGCAGGTGATCACCTTTAATTTCTCTCGTATCATCCAATTGAGGGCTGAAACATTTGTTCTCAATTCTAATTTGGGATAGGGTCGAGTTAAACTGACCAGAGGAACTAGAGGTCTTGATGGTGGTTTCAGCACAGAGCTGCTTAGGTAGGTGCAAAAAACTATTTTCTATGATATGGTAGGTCAAGGAATTATCTGACAAAGAGCTGTCATGTTCCGCATTAACTTCAGTTCGATTTGGATTTGCAACAATGCCTTCGAAATCTGATCTTCTATATTCAGGGAGGGATCACTAACCCTGGAAGAAGCAAATATGGTATTCGATTTTGGGAATTTGGCGGGGCTGACAATGCCCAAATGGAAGAAATCCATTATGGAAAGGTAGAAGCAATAATAATAACAATAACAAGATGAGAGCCATGGAACAAACCATCAACAAGTGGAGCAACACATTCTTCAAAAATGGCTGATGAAGGAGACCCAGTGCTACCATATACATGATCAAATGTAAATGAATGAGAACCAATTTGTACCTTGGGCAACACAGTCAATTATGATATCTGTTACAACATTGGCTCCCTCTAGGGATGGTACTTTCTCGTAAAGTGCCAAGAATAGTAGACCAGGTGCCTACATCCATTGGGAAACCTTAACGTGAAAGTTGTGATTACGAGTTCTCCTGCCAGTGAAATCACCATCGGAAAATTTTAATGGAGTCGCCAGAGCATGTGCAACCAATATTTTCCTATGACCGACTGCTCAACCAGATCTTAGGACTATGACAATGTCGTTCTCCCAGGGATAGATATCAACTTCAAATTCCCCGGCAATGGCACCAAAATGTTGACACTCGAAACTGAAATGGGTTGCAACAAATCAATCGCGAGGAAACCTTGAACCACTTTGGATTAGAAGCTGCCCTCTTCCAACCCGAGAGGGATCTCTCGAAAAATGTCACAATATGATTTTGAATAAGCGTGAAAAAGGTGGGCAGATTTATGGGTAAATGATCGTCTTGGATTTTTAGAGTTTGGGGGGTTAAACCAGGGAAATGGTCCATTGGGCATGGAGTCAAATGAAAACTGAAGAAAGGAGACAATAGCAGAGATCAAATAACTTGCGGAAAGTGAGGCAAAGTAAGTCTATCTTTCAGCACTTTGATTGTCATGATGCGGTAGCGGAAAGAAAAATGAAAGGATGATGTAGCAGAGAACATATGCAGAATTCTGGAAGTGTAGGCTGGTCATACACCCACTGATAGATGGTGCAGAGGAAAGACATCAAACAATTACATAAAACCATAATCCATTCATTATAGTAGTGGTCGTACTAAAGTATAACAAAGCCCATCAGTTAGAAGAAAATGAAATATAATGCAATCGTGATGGATTAAGGAAGACATAAACAATATGGTAAAGACAATATCAACTGTGAGTAAGGAACACATAAATGAAGTCCAAACAGATTTAAAACAGCTAAAAGAAAAGAAGAACATGCTGAAAGAAATCGACCGTGATGAATCTCACAGTCACAAGGAAAAATCCTCTTTATTACTCCATTAATGGCTTACAAATTAACTCAGCAGTTACAAAGAACCCCTCTTGACAGAGGTTTTCCCCCCAGTGTTGCGCTCATGCACGCCCCCCACCTACTCTCTCATACATCAGTCTTTTTAAAAAGGAAAAATAAAACTCTTGGCATTCTAGTAATCTGAAACGGTTCCTCTTCATGGAATCTGCGAACACCAGGCGCGTCTGCCAGAAGCTCTGCTGTTACTTGAACCATCGCTAATCATTTGGAGTTATAAATGATCACTTTGGTCTGGTTTAGGAATTCAATACAACACCCGATGCTTTGAAGTCCTCATTTTGGGTTAGTTTAAATTTAAAGCATATATATTGACTTGTTAGGTATATTAGATCGGTTACTGGTATGCTAATTGCAAAATTCATCGTGCAGAGATGGATTTGTATAAATCGTTCATAGATCTCGGCCGAATCATGGAAGGGGCGAGCTCTTTCTTGTTTTGAATCCCTAGTTCATATCTGCGAGTCGGAGCGGCCGTGATGTTCGTGTTGGTAGTGGGAATAGTCTGGCACATGCAAAGGCAAAGGAGCTCCTGCATTTACCTGGTGGCCTTCAGCTGCTACAAGCCCCCGGAAGACCGAAAAATGAACACAGAGCTCTCCGAATACATCATCCGTAAGAGCGATCCGATGCCAGAGTCGCTGAAGTTCACAGTAAACGTGCACATAAAATCGGGCCTCGAGCAACAGACCTACGCGCCCAATTCCTTCTTCCAGGCCGACATCGTGTCGTCCATGGATGAAGGGTGGCTGGAGATGCAGCAGGATTTTGTTTCTACACTCGACAGATTGTTCGCAGACAACGGGATTCGACCCTCCGACGTTGACATATTGATAATAAATGTCTGCTGTTTTGGGTCGGAACTATCTCTGTCGGCCTGGATTGTGAACCATTATCGTATGAGGGAAGACTTTCAAAAGTAGTACAGCAGCTCAAGTCAAGCCTTTGGATAAATTTGTGTTGGCAGAGTTCTTCGGGCAATTCTTTTAATACAAAACAACCATTCAAGGACGGATTGTGGTGTTGGAGGGATGTAAGCCGTCCCATACTCTGAGGAAGCGTTCTCAACTTGGAACATTTCTGTAGCTTAAAGGAAATTAAGGGAAAATTACCAATATTGTACGGGAGATCAAGTAAACTCTGGCATTTCTTCACATTCAAAGTTCAGAGAGATGAAAGCAGGAAAAATGTGCTAGGCAGGAACCTAAGATTTTCACATCCAGACTGTAATATTTGGGCTTTTTAAGCACCCGTTGAAATTCCCACAGGGCTTTTCTTTGCAATTGGCTATGCAATTCAAAGAAAAACCAAATATCCTTGCAACAAATGTCTTCCCTGTACCCCTGGGTCCATGAAAAAGATAAAAGGGTGCAATTTTACCTTTCTTGATTGCATTGGAGAGAGCTTTGAGAAAGAATGCTCTGCCCAACCAGTTCCTTAAAGGACTTGGGACTATACTTTTGATTCAAGTTTCCATTTACCAACCTATTTTCATTAGTCCTTATCTGTATGGATTCCTCCTCTGTTTCACATTCATTGGTCCCTGATTTTCTAGTCCTGTGATGAGTTCTGGTCAGAGGATGGAGATCCAACTCACTGAAACATCTATTATTCGCATGGGGAGAACCACAATAATCATCCAAAGATGAATATAAAGTGAAAACATTCGGGTGAGGGATCTGATCAATGGGGTTTCATCTTTTGAATAGCAGCAATCCGAGGAAAAAATCTGTAACATATTCAAATTGAATAGGATCTTGATAGTGCAGAGCACTGGCAGAATCAGAGACTGCTTTTCTCCTACTGGCAATTGGTACACTATATGAAAACCTCTTCCCTCTGATGCCCTTAAATTTCTTACCTCTACTAGTTCACCATCCAGAGTATCAATGTTTACGATCTGTATAGTCTGGCTACACAAAAGTGAAGCATTTTCAACACTGATAAATGAGCATCCTGTATCAATCTCCACAGTCTCATTGTCCTTCTTGAAGCCACTCGAGCAAATGGTATCTTGAATTGTTTGAGCAAGAAGTCTATCTGCATATTCCTTTCCCGAGGATTCAACTGCATTAAGAGATTCTATTGTTCCCTCAATGATTGAAAAGTTTGATTGGGACTCAGTCACCCCCACAACTGTTTTTTCCACGAATTGTTTTTCTTCTTCATAAATTCTAACATTCATGGTGTCCCTATGGGGAAGTTGACCAATTGAAATCTCTGAATCGACCATACCAGTAACTTTAGAGCTCACTGAATTGCTGCTAGATTTATCGACACTGATATTGACATCTTCAAGTTGTAATAAAGATTTTTCACTACAATGCAGGTTATCACCTTTAGTTTCTCTCGTATCATCCAATTGAGGGCTGAAACATTTGTTCTCAATTCTAATTTGGGATAGAGTCGAGTTAAACTGACCAGAGGAACTAGAGGTCTCGATGGTGGTTTCAGCACAGAGCTGCTTAGGTAGGTGCAAAAAACTATTTTCTATGATATGGTAGGTCAAGGAATTATCCCACAAAGAGTTGTCATGTTCCACATTAACTTCAGTTCGATTTGGATTTGCAACAATGCCTTCGAAATATGATCTTCTATATTCAGGGAGGGATCACTAACCCTGGAAGAAGCAAATATGGTATTCGATTTTGGGAATTTGGTGGGGCCGACAATGCCCAAATGGAAGAAATCCATTATGAAAAGGTAGAAGCAATAATAATAGCAATAACAAGATGAGAGCCATGGAACAAACCATCAATAAGTGGAGCAACACATTCTTCAAAAATGGCTGATGAAGGAGACCCAATGCTACCATATACATGATCAAATGTAAATGAATGAGAACCATTTTGTACCTTGGGCAACACAGTCAATTTTGATATCTGTTATAACACTTACATTGCCTAAGTATCTATTTATACATTACAAAAGTGGGCCTAAGCGTGGGTAAACCCACGGGTCGACATCCCTTTCCCATTATATATTCCCAAAAACTTGAAGTGGGCCAAGATCCATTGATCTCCGCTTCATCTTGCGCTCCTTCTTTGACTAGCTGTTGAAGTCCCAAAATAGGTCAAAATGACCAAGGTTATCCCAAAACTTGGTCAAGGGCCAACAATCCTATAGAATTTGGGAGAATCATTTTTAGAATGGCGAATATTTTTTTGGGAAAAACCATGGAAAGTTAGCCCATGAGCGAAATTTATCCCCTAAAATCATCCCTAGACTAGAGTGATGCCCCCATCATGACTTGCAACGACTAGTTGCGAGTCTTCAACATGGCACATAGAGGTTTTTGACCAATATCCAACATGACTAGTAGAGGTTGGTGATGGAATTCTAGTATGACTTGCAGGTGCTGGACTAGTGGCAGTGGTTAGTAGTGGAATTTGAGACCAAGGTCCCAGGAAAGACTGGTTTTGAGAAATTGTAGTGCCAGGAAGGGTCTTGGTTTACACCCTGTCCCTGTCTGGAAAGGTAATATCCTCCATCTAATTTATCCATAGAGGTTTGTACATGAATCATCACTGAAGGAAATGTATGTGAAGAGACAAAAGTGTGATAAGGATTGGTGAAGTGAGGATATATGTTGCCCCCATGTGAAGGAGTTCTGTGAAGAGGGTATCCTATACCATAAAACTGATTCCCTCTATATGAAATACCAGAGGACATATGGGGACCCACCATGGGTAGAGTGTTCATGGGAAATGGCATATCGGACAAAGGATACACAGATGGGGTGTAATAAGTAGAATAACCACCCGAGTATTGGCTCTTGGAAGGATGAAACCAGGATTGGATCTGTAAGAGGGGAGATTCCAACCTCCCACCGTGAGAGTTGGTTGAGGGACATGACTCCTATCAAATTAATATGTAGACAATGGAGTCATCATGCCCCTAGATCCAAAAATAGGATTCATATAAGCAGGCAAGGGAGAGGATGGAAAGGTTGAAGGCATGTTTGGCATACTAAGAGGAAAATGATTAGAGACCCAAGGCATTTCCTGAGTGTCGTAATTCTGCATACCATTATCAAAAGAGAACAGATTCATCCCCATGAAATGAGTGAATGTCATGGGGGAGGTAGCGGTAAATGAAGGAGCCAAAGGAACTCCACTATCCATGATAATGACAACTCAAGGAACAATATAAAATCCTAAGGTCAACTAATAATCAAAGAGCACACCAAAATAAAATGAAAATGCCAATATGCACACAAACAAGATAAAGTGGCTGAAAGGGGCCTCCCTCCTTAAAGTAGGTATGCATCGCATAAGAGGGGCTTGAGACTCCTTGCTAAAGATAAGAGGTATCAAAATCAATTATAAGGTCCCTCATGGGATTAACAACCAGTCGGTCAGATCCTCCTGGAGAGGTAATCCTCCATAAAGGCTGTGTGTTGTCCAACCCTTATCTGACCCTGGGTACCTGCAAAATAACCCTTGCAAGTAACCTATGTGGTACCTCAGTCAAGAAACTAAGCAACCATGATAGAACCAATGCACAAGTAAACAGTCGTAAGTCAGGTCCACTGTATGGGCAGGGTAACAAAGCCTGAAACTTGGAAAGCACCGCCTCTCACATAGGTAAAGGTACTATCAAGATCCCCATATATGAATAGATCTCCAGAAATGTATATTACGCTATGAAGGTATCGGGCGGATGTCCCTTCAACCAACCTCACACTACCTCATGCTTAACTCTGGTGTAAGCAAATCCTCTTGATATTACCAATTATACAATGGATTTCTCCACTCCAATAGTCAGACACATATGTTGATTTAATATCCTTGGAGAAATTTACTCACAAAATCCTATTCCAAGGATCTAAATCCTAAGCTAGTTTGTGCACCCTAGAAAAATAAAATTGTTAATAATCAATTTTAAATTATAACGTTACTTTTAGTGGCCTTGTTTACTCAACAAGGTGCGGTCGTGAAACTAATGATGCTATGACTCAACAAGTAAAATAAATGAATATGAATACAATGAAAAGTCCTAACTTCAATTCCCAATAAATGACATTCTTTTCAAAATGAAATTTCTCAATTTAGTTTTGCAATTCCAAATAAGATGCAATCTTTCTTTACATGTACTAAGATCAATGATAAGGACTCAAAATATCAAATGCCAACAATGTAAAATGCCTAATATTTTTGTATTTTCAATATAAAGGAATGAAAATCCAAGGACTGAATAACAACTTGATATAAAAAATCTACTGTATGTAAACATAGACAAACCAAGTAGTATATGAAGGAGAAAACACCCAACTCAAGATGTAGGGACAATCAAATGAAAAGGATGATGAGAAAGGCACTGCCCAAAAATTCAACCAAAGAAATATTTCATGTCATTCCACAGACACTTAACAATCATAACAGATACCCAAGAATACTCAACAATCATCAAAACCTACCCAACAACCAAGAAACACAGGGTGATGTACATGACTATTCAAGGGAAAAGTGCATCTATACACCTCTTGTAGAAGGACAACACACGTATGTATGCAACTGTCAGGTAAAAACCCACGTATATGTGTTAAAACACAACCAGGATAAGGAGAAGGCTAAGTAAAACATACTCAGAATGAACAAAGGCTATCAAGCAGTGAGACGACAAGAAACTCAATATACACGAGAGAAATCTAAGGAGAAAAACACTCCAAACCCCGAAAATGAAGATTCTATCCCAAGTATGGTCTCTAATTCTGTTATGAGGAAAATATCTATATGGCTAGTGGTAAAACACAACAGATGGAAATCAATGCATAAATCAACTCTAATCCGAGGTGTGCTATATAAACAAACATGCTAACAAGACAAGATAAAATTCCTACCTTGTCCAGACGTTCAATGAAGTCCACCATTGAGCACTTGACTCAAAGCAATACACCTGCAACTTTTGCTCAACAACCAAGAAATGCAAGCATGTAGTGATAATGTATAATATTAGAACATTAAATAGCATAATCCATCAACATTCATAACAAATATGCCCATGAAATAACAATTCAAATATTTGAAAGATATTAATTGGATGAGAAAAGAGTATTTCTATTAAAATGTAATCAACATAAGTGAATGAATTACAAACTTCCGTGTTGGCACAGTTTGGAACCGATAAACTAAGTCCCTTCCAGTTGGGCCTCCACCACTTCAATCCTCCACCAAAGGCAAGCTCATATAAGAGAGACAATGAGGTTCTTAATCAAGTAGGGAAGAGCTTGGGGGCTGAACAATGTGTTTAGACTTAAAAGGACAAAGGGATGTAGATTCAATATGAAGTGAATAATTTCTCCAGAGTAACTTTTCTCTCAAAGTTGAATTCTTATCCTCTTTTCCATAGCTTAGATTTGGCCCATTTGTAGCCTTCAACTGGAATTGACGGGTTGATTCAGAACGTTTCCAGTATATGGAAGGTCAAGGATCATGGATCTCATGACATGACATGGAAACCCGACACCATTTTTTAATTTTGGGCAGAAAACCAGATGTATGTGGGATGTAGTGGTGCAACTTATGTATGCACATGCTGTACAATAGGTAGGACACATATATGTGGAAAAATAATGTTTTTAGCTCTAGGATTTGCAAAAAGGGACTTCAAGTCTGCAGAGGGAAATGTAAAAAGACCTTATGTGCAAGTTTGCATAGGATGCGACAAATCTTTCTATAACAACACATTTACTCAAGGCGCTTTCGATGTGACCAAGAGAAAAGGGCTAAGGAAGATGGGTTATATGATGAGGGACTCGGCCACATGGCTTATCCACATGACCATGAGCCTAAGGACCAGGGGTGTGAGTTCCATTTGGCTCTGTCACTCGGCCACATGGCCTTCCATATGAACAAGAGGGTGGACAAAAGGGGTGCACGCCGATATTTAAGAGCTAAGTGGGTTTTGACATTAGAAAGTGGATTTTTTTATGATGTTTAGGCCTGTTTGAAGGGATTTTGGCCCTAATTTTGGGGATCTGAGCCCAGGAAGAGGCCCAAATCATGGGGGGAAGTTGGATTTTGATCCCCAATTCCAAATATACTTAACAAAGCCTATATTCCATGAGAAATAGGTTCAAAATACATAATGATGAAGAATTTGTGATGTCCAAGCCATTTTTATGTAGGGAAGCCAAGAGAGTAGCTGAGATTTGGAGGCCATTTCTAGGAGTTCTACTCCACCCTTTTCAGTTTTGATTGTTGCATTGAGTTCCTGAGATAGAGAAGAATATTGTTGTGTCAGTCAGAGAACAAATGATGTATACTTAGAGAATTGATGATTAATAAAGAAGCCTCCCCCATTGAGACAAAAGGCCTAGAGACGTAGGCAGAGTTGTGGAATTTCGTTATCAACTTCTAGTGTCTTGAATCTGATTATGGTTTTATATTTTAACTTCTTATGTGCTGCTAATTATATTCTTAAGCTTATTATCTTTCTTATTAATTCTTAACTAGTAAAAGTTTCCATGCAACATACTTAACCAAGTAATTTAAAAGATCATTTTAGATCAAGTGGTATCAGAGTAGGTTGAAAATTGGTTTTTTGAGTATGCATGATTACCAGGGAAAATTTAAGGTGTAGTGAAGCAGAGATTGTAGAAGGAGATCCTAAGATTGGATCAAGAAAAAGGACATGTCAAACTGAGAAGATGGCATCTGAAGAAGGACTTTCTCAACAATAAATAGAGTTTCAAAGAAATTTCTTTTCTTTGTCGGAGATGGTAAAAGTATTGTGTGAAGATTACTTGGAACAGAAGAGGCCTGTTCAAGGGGAATATTCAAAGAAAGACAGAAGTGAAGAGGGAGGAGACCCTCCAAAACCTCCTCCTTCACCTCCTTCATCTCCATCTTATTCTTCTTCAAGTACAAGTTAAAATTCTCCTTCTGCAAGAAAACATTCTCATTCCCATAAACATAAGCCTTACATGTATAATGGAGAAGTCAATGCTGAGAAGCTTGATAATCGGGTCAGGAAGATGGAGGTAAATTGTAGTGTGAAACAAATTAATTATGAGTCAACCAAGATAAAATTGACATCGCTTCGTCTTGTTGGCACAACACTCATCTAGTGGTAGAGTAAGTTGCAACACGGTACTCAACAAATTGGTAATGTATTTCCATCATGGCAAGATTTTATTTTTGCACTTAGAAAACAATTCTATCCTTTGGGTTATAAGGAGAAATATTTAATTGAATGGAAAAGTCTTAAATTAAGAAAAGAACAATCGGTGAAAGAATACACAAATGAATTTCATTAGATGGATTTGATGTTAAATATTCCATTACATACACAAGAAACTCTGATGAATTATATAAGAGGTTTTTTTGCACAAATTCGTAATACTCTATTTATGTTTGGAACTACTAATATTGATGAGGTTTCTATTTTAGAGACATATATTGAGGCATGAAAAACTATAGTTGGTGTATCAGGTGAATCATCTTCAAAGAAAGAAGGAAAAGTAAAAGGGAATGCGAAGAAAAAAAACTCAACTATAGTGAAGGAAGAGAAGCTCTCTTGCAATCATTGCAAGAAAGAAGGGCACAATGATGAACATTGTTGGCGATTGCACCCAGAGAAGAGACCAAAATGGTTCAAAGAAAATAAAGGAAGGAAAATAGTTGCAACAACAACACATCCAACAGACTTGGGGTCAGATTCAGGTGATGAGACTAAAATCACAGCAGTTGGTCGGTCAGGTAAAATGGGTGATGATTACGATTCTATAAGTAATTTGTTTCATATAAGGGTCATTATGAAACATACCAAGATTGACACTTTGATAGATAGAGGATCTCAAGCTAACTTAATTTCAGAAGAAGTGTTTAAAAAAATGGGATTAAAAACTAAGATGCATCACAAACCCTACTCACTAAATTGGATAAGCAAAAATCACAAATTTCCCATAACAAAGCAATGTGTCATAAAGTTTGCAATTACATCTAAGTTTGTGGATGAGGTAATATGTGATGTGGTACCACTATAAACATGTGTAATGGTCTTGGGTAGCCCTTATTTATATGATCGCAAAGCAATCTTCTTCACGGAAAAAAATAAATATCACTTAACTAATGAAAAGAAAAAATATGTTGTGCATACTCATCATATCAAAGGGAATCAATCTATTTTTACAATGGAATGATTAAAGAAGGAATCTTATGTAAGAAATACACCTATGATTATACCATTTGATCTTAAGGAATAAAGTAAAATGGTCGTAGCATGTAGATCTAGCCATACTTTTCTTCAAGATGAGTTATTATTGTGCATACCTATAAAGAAGAACATACATGTTGGTTCATTTTCAGTCATGTTTTTGATGTTTTTATCATTGTTAATGTTTTCTACATGGATGGTAGTGAATTCAAAAGGATGTGAACAAATGAAGATGACTAACAATATGTGTTTAGTTACCACAATTTTTTTTTAATTGATTATGATGCGACAGGTGAAAATGACATATTTGATAGACAAAGGACAAGTGGGGAGGCCTATCCTCCACTTTATGTATGGTTAATATCCTTTGTAGCACCAAAAGGTCTTAGTGGGGAGGTGTGATTCAAAATGGATCCAAAAAGGCCAAAAATTCAAAGTTCTTGGATTTAGATGAAACCAAATCCATTGGGTAGTGCTCATCGTGCCAATTCCGACAGTATATTATTTTTCAAAACTGACTCCATATGGCGAAGATATCGCGTTTTGAAGTTTTCTCCAAACATGAAAAAAAATCAAAGGTCAAAGGTAAACAATCTGTACTACTGACTTCAACAGTATGACCCACACGTGGTAGATGATGTCAGTATGGTGTCAACATGATGATGTGGAAACACCAAAGGATGACATGTGTCATGTAGATTTGGAATTTTCAGGGGTTGATGTGGCAGACTGATTCGAAAAGATCTTTTAAGACTATGGTTAAGTTTTAAAGCATGAGTTCATTAACCATTAGAGAATTGAAGAAAGATGAAGAAATTAATGATATAACATAGAATCCATAACAAGATATGCAGATATGAAAGTAAGCACAAATAATCAGCAAACCATAACAACAAATTTGTTAATGAAGTTCGACAATATCGCCTACGTCTCCGGGCCTTTCTCTCAGTGGGTGAGGCTTTCTTATTTCTCTTCAAAGATTCAAAATTACATTAGAAAAGTTCCAAATGGATTAAACACTAGTCTGGATGTGTTCTTATAGACCTCAATAACCCAACACAACTAACGACACTTAAAACGATTGAGTGAAGCTCTCAGAATTGGCCCGCAAAGTTCCTCTCCTCAATGGCTTCCCTACATAAAACTGACTTTGGCTTCACAATTCTATATAATTTCTCCTCTTAGGAACTTGTTTGGACTTTCAAAAACCTATGGTTTATATATATTCTGATTTGGGGGTCGAAATACAACTTCCCCCCAACTTTATGGCCTCATATTGGGCTCAGAACCCCTTTAGAGGGAAAAACATCCTAAAAAATCATTAAAAATCAGCTAAAAATCCATTAAAATAAGGTGCAAAACCCAAAATTTGGAAAACAATCTTCTTAAGCCCCCCAGTTATGGTGCACCCCCCTCTTCTGTGGTCATATGAGGGCCATGTGGCCTAGTTCTAAGGAGCACACCTCCCTTAGCTGGAAAAGGTGCTTAAGTTTAAATTTATGAAAAGTGGGTTTTTTCTCTAAAGTAGTAATTTACCCTTTGATTCTAGCTCATAGTGCTTAAGTCATTTGAAGAGGCAGGTCATGGGATCGAATACCATGGATTCCAACAATATAAATTTGACCTTTTTAAGGCCTTGACCATGGTGACATGTGTCACCCTTGGATTGGACCATGTGTCAACCCATGGTTGGCCAATCTTTTGCCACATGGACTATGAAAACTTTGACACTTGTCATCATGAACCCTTGCCACTTGTCATGACCTAGTGATACCACATG
>ML780132.1:240109-274585 GCA_009831015.1 Picea engelmannii | reverse complement strand
AAGTAAGTATATCATCCTTCTTCTCTTGTCCATTCAATACTTTAGAACTAGGGAAAGAGTATTATTCTGTCACTGTTTGTTCCAGATCCAGGTGGATCTGGGGAGATCGGTTCGTGTCCGCACTTACGGATTTATCCTAAAACAATATGCCACGTGTCCGTTGACCAGTTGACTTTTTACCTATTTGACCCAAACTTCAGATTGCGATATCTTTTGCATATAGACTCCGTTTTTCGATCTGTTTATGCCACCGAAAATATTGCAATGAGCACTTCACGATCAAATTTTTTTCTTGAACATTTGAGAAATTTTATTTTTGAGCCTTTCAAGATCCATTTGGATCACACCTCCCCACTAAGACCTTTTGGTCCTCCAAAAGGGTATTAATGAGACATTAAGTGCGGGATAAGCCACCTTACTTGTTCTCTGTCTTTAAACTCCATCCTGTGCACCCGTCTCATCAAGATCAATAGAAAAACAACCATGACAACCAACAACATATTGTTATCCACTTGTACTCTTTCACATCTTACTGAAGACACTACCATCCATGTTGAAAACATTAGCAATGATGACATATAAAATATGACTGCAAATGAGCTAATATGTTTGTAGTACTTGCATGACCTTAGCTTATCTTGAAGCAAAGTATGATTGAACTTCCATTATACAATCATCTCATGTTCATGCTTAAGATCAATTGCTTGATTTGGCACAATTATAGTTGTGTTTCTTGCATAAGTTGCCTTCCTTAATTATTCCATTGTTTGAAGAGATTGATTTGATTTTAAGTGATGAGCATGTACAACATATTCATTGCCTTCTTTGATTAAGTGATATTGATTATGTTCCCTGTAGAAGATTGCTTTGCGATAATACAAATAAGGACTACCTAAGACCATTCCACATTTATTGAGTGGCACCACATCAGACACTACCTCATCCACAAATTTTGATGAAATTGTAAACTTTAAAGTACATTGCTTTGTTATGTGAAATTTATGATGGTTGCTTATCCATTTAAGTGAGTAAGGTTTATGATGCATTTGAGTGTTTAATCCCAAATTTTTAACCACTTCCTCTAAAATCAAGTTATATTGAGATCCACTATCTATCAATGTGTCGACCTTAGTATGCTTCATTATGACCCTTATGTGAAACAATTTACTTCTAGATTCATATCCATCCCCAATTTTACCTGTCAAATGAACTGCTGTGATTTTAAACTCATCACCCAAATATGATCCCAAATCTCTTGGCCGTGTCGCTGCTGTAACTATTTTCCTCCCTTTCCTTTATTTGAACCATTTCGGTCTCTTCTCGGGATGCAATTGCCAACAATGGTCATCATCAGACCCTTCTTTATTTCAATCCTCGCAAGAGAGCTTCTCTTCCTTTCTTGTCACTGAATTTTATTTCTTTCCATTCCCCTTCCTTTTGTCCTCTTTCCTTGAAGATGATTCCCATGATACACCAACTCCTGTTTTCCCTGCGTCAATGTATGTTGCTTGAAAATAAACCTCATCAATATTAGTAGGTCCAAACATAAATATAGTGTTAGGAATGTGTGTAGATAAACCTCCTATATACTTCATAAGAGTTTCTTGGGTATGTAATGGAATTTCTAACATTAATTCCATCTTACGAAATTCATCTGTGTATTCTTGCACTGTTTGTCCCTTTCTTAGTTTAAGACCTTGCCATTCAATTAAATCCTTCTCTTTATAACTCAAAGGATAAATTGTTTTTTAAGTGCAGAAAAAAAAACTTGCCATGATGGAAATACATTACCCACTTGTTGCGTGCCATTTTGCAACTTGCATTGCCACCGGATGAGTGTTGTGTCTGCAAGTCGAAGCGATGGCAATTTGATTTGAGTTGCCTCATCCTTGATTTGTTGCACATTGCAATAAACTTCCATCTGTCTGACCCAATTATCAAGCCTCTCTTCATTGACTTCACCATCATACATGGGTAATTCAAACTTCACATCAAGCTTAAGTAAAGGCATATCATGTTTATGTTTATGGGAATGTTTTCTTGTGGTGGATTTGGAACTTGTAATTGAAGAAGAAGAAGTTGATGGAGAAGAAGGAGCTAAAGGAGGAGGTTTAGGAGGATCCTCTCCTTATTCACTTTTGGCCTTTGAAGATAGAACTAGAATCAATCTCGTCTGCTCCAAGTAATCATCATATAAACCTTTACCATCTCTGACATGGCGAAGAAAGTCTTTCGAAACTCTATCTCGTCATGAGAAAGTCCATCTTCCGATGACATCTTCTCACTTTGAGAAGTTCTGTTTCTCGATCCAATCTTAGGATTATCTTCAAAAATATCGCCTTCACCATGATAAAAATTTTCCCTGGTAATCATGAAAACTCAAAAACCAACTGTCAACCTACTCTGATACCACTTGATCCAAAATGATGTTTTAAGACTATGGTTAAGTTTTAAAGCATGAGTTCATTAACCATTAAGGAATTGAACAAAGAGGAAGAAAATAATGATATATCATAGCATCCATAATAATATATGCAGATCTAAAAGTAAGAACAAAGAATCAACAAACCATAAGAACAAAGTTGTTAACGAAGTTCGACAATATTGCCTACATCTTTGGGCCTTTGTCTCAGTGGGTGAGGCTTTCTTATTTCTCTTCAAAGATTCAAAAGTACATTACAAAAGTGTAAAATGGATTACAAACTAGTATGTTTGTCTTCCTCTATACCTCAAGAACCCAACACAACTAACGACACTGAAAACGATTGAGCGAAGCTGCTGGAATTGGCCTGCAAAGTTCCTCTCCTCAATAGCTTCCCTACATAAAACTGACTTTGGCTTCACAATTATATAGAATTTATCCTCTTTTGAACTTGTTTGGACTGTTAAAAACCTATGGTTTATATATATTCTATTTTGGAGGTGGAAATCCAACCTCCCCCCAACTTTCTGGCCTCATATTGGGCTCAGATCCCCTTCAGAAGGCCAAAAATACTCAAAAATCACTAAAAATCAGCTAAAAATCTACTAAAATAAGGTCAAAACCCAAAATTTGGAAAACATTTTGCTTAAGCCCCCCAATTAGGGTGCACACCCCTCTTCTGTGGTCATATGAGGGCCATGTGGCCTACTGCTAAGTGCTGCACCTGCCTTAGCTGGAAAAGGTGCTTAAGTTTAAATTTATAAAAAGTGGATTTTTTCTCTAAAGTAGTAATTCGCCCTTTGTGGCTAGCTCATAGTGCTTAAGTCATTTGAAGAGGCAAGTCACAGGATCAAATCCCATGGAGTCCAAAAATATAAATTTGACCTTTTTAAGGCCTTGACCATGGTGACATGTGCCACCCTTGGATTGGACCATGTGTTAGCCCATGGTTGGCTAATCGTTTGCCACATGGACTATCAAAACTTTGACACTTTTCATCATGAACCCTTGCCACTTGTAATGACCTAGTGATACCACATGTCATGACCCAATGGATTCCACTTGTCAAATTTATAATCTTCCATGTGTCACATGCTGAATATCCCACGTGTCCCTTGACTAGTTGACTTTTTACCTGTTTGACCCAAACTTCAGATTGCGATAACTTTTGCATACAAACTTCGTTTTTTGATTCATTTGCACCATGGGAAAGCTTGCAATGATAACTTAGAGATCATGTTGTTTTTTTGAACATTTGAGAACTTTTATTTTTGAGCCTTTCAAGATCGATTTGGATCACAGACACATGTACTATATGGACTGACATATGGAAATCCGTACAATGACGTGGCCCAGTGATAGCTTGCCACATAGAAGTATGGATGCGAGGTTGGTAGTGACATGGTTGACAGGTGGCAGGATCCAGTGGTGACATATTTCAATACGGTCGTGAGTTGGTGCTGACTGTGCAACTAAGAGAGCAGGTGATTGGGCAACTTATGTGGCTTAGGTCAATGAAATGGTGAAACATGGCCCAATCACAAGACACCACATGAAACTCTAGATTAGGCCAATATGGGTCAGGTAAAAATAAGTTGATCATCCATTTGGATCGAACCCCCGAGCTCCTACATAGGCAATGACTTTACCTCCATGCGCTAACCAACAAAGTTCCATGTGTTTCTTGTTTACCATATGACACATACTCCTGTTAAAGTTGAATAGTGCGAGTTTTGGAGGATAAGTGCCTGGTCGGTGGGGCTAGACGACAACCAAGGTGCATGTAATCATGGTGCTTTCCATATGACCAGTAGTAGAGGACCAAGGCGGATGGGTTATACGACGAGGGACTCGACCACATGGCTTATCCACACGACCATGAGCCTAAGGACCAGGGGTGCGGGTGCCATTTGTCTCTGGTGCCCGAACACATGGAATTCCATATGACCAGGAGGGCAGAGAAAAGGGGTGCACACCCATATTTAAGGGATAAGTTGGTTTTGACATTAGAAAGTGGATGTTTTGATGATTTTTAGTCTTGTTTGAAGGGATTTTGGCCCTAATTTCGGGATCTGAGTCTAGGAAGAAGCCCAAATCATGGGGGGAAGTTTGATTTCGACCCCCAAATCCAAATATACTTAAACAAGACTATTTTCCATGAGAAACATGTTCATAATAGCAGAATGATGAATAATTTGTGAAGTCCAAGCCATTTTTATGCAGGGAGGAGAGTAGTTGACCTTTGGAGGCCATTTTTGGGAGTTCTACTCCACCTTTTTTAGTGTTGTTTGTTGCGTTGATTTCCTAATATAGAGAAGAATATTGTTGTGTTAGTCAAAGAACAAATTGATGTAAATTTGATGTATATTTTGAGCATTGAATATTAATAAAGAATCCCCCCCCAACTGAGACAAAAGGCCCAGAGATGTAGGAATAGTTTTCGAAATCCATTATCAACTTATGGTGTCTTTAATATTCTTATTGTTTGTTGTTTTTACTTCTTATGTTCCGCAAATTATATTCTTAAGATTCTTCTCTTTCTTATTAAGTCTTAACTGGTAAAATTTTCCATGCAACATACTTAACCAAGTCATTTAAAAGATCATTTCATATCAGTGACCCCCACACACTCCCTTAAGAAACTTAGTGACAATGCGTTCATTATCCTCTTCAATGAGGAAATTTAATAAATTCCTCCTGGGTCCTTCCAAAAAATATTTTCTCCCAAAATGCAATACTTCATAACCTTGAGTTTAATAGACCTAGCCTTATCTTAGTCCCATGCTGGTGGGAAACTTGAATTCTATAGGTAAAAAATGACATCTTGATACCAATCAGATTGAGAAAATTTGGGGCTTACCTTCAAATATTGTTCTTGTGTTTCATCTTTTTCAAGTTCTACTGCCATGATGCTTGTTGACAAATAATTCATGTCTAGAGCTCTATAATTTGATTCAGCTAGGAGTTTGGGAAGTCCTGTTCCTTTTATCAACTTGGTGGGTTTGATCTCTAAGTCATGCTCTTGAAGTTTGGTGATCCATTTACCGCTTCTCTCTTCACTATCATGATGTGTGAGGATGTCCTTTATTGCACTAGTGGGCACATAAGAAAATATATTAGAGTGCAATATATAATATCTAAATGCTCACAATGCTTTGACTAGGGAATATGCTTGTTCTTCCAGGATCCTATACCTTAGTTCAATATCTCTTAAGGATCTACTAAAGAATTCTATGAGTTTCTCCTAATTTTATTCATTTTTTTGTAACAACACAACAACTATGGTATGTTATGAAGAAAAAGAGAAGATGGAGAACTCTTTATCATA
Organism: Picea engelmannii; assembly: GCA_009831015.1. NCBI lineage: Eukaryota > Viridiplantae > Streptophyta > Pinopsida > Pinales > Pinaceae > Picea > Picea engelmannii. The sequence continues at coordinate 268,835 of ML780132.1, read as the reverse complement.
ATTAAGACTGACCAGGGCCGGAGACTCTCCCAATGTTTATTTAATATGATGAAAAGACTCTTTGGATTCAATAGTCCATTTCACTTCATGGTATTTCTTCAACCTGTCAGTAATATGCTTTATGATTTCAACAAAATTCAAGACAAACCTTCTTAGAAAATTGATTATGCCTAGGAAGGATTGTATTTATTTCTTGTTCCTAGGTAAGAAAATTTGTTTGATGGCCTCTACTCTCTCAGGATCTATCCTTAATCCTGATTAAGATACTATATAGCCCAAGAAATCTCCTCCTGTCATAGAAAAATAAGTCTTTTTAGGATTTAGAGAAAGGAAAAATTTCCTGCACTTCACAGAGTTATGCCTTAAAATGATTGATGTGATCCTCATCTATGTTTGAAAATACAATCATGTCATCAAGGTAGATAACAATGAATCTATCTTTTTATCCCACAAAGGATATATCCATAGCTTTTTGGAATGTGGCTCCTGGATTTATCAAACCAAAAGGCATTTTATCATACTTGAAAGTCCCCCAAGGGGTTGTGAAGCCTGTCGTTTCCCTATCTTCAAGACACATTTCCGCCTAGTTATATCCAAGAAAGAATCCATCATGGATATTCTATTTTATCCCACTATTTTCTGTAGTATGTGATCCATCTTAGGCAGAGGGTGGTTTTCCTTTAGGGAGAATTTATTTAGGTTTCTGAAATCCACAAACAAAGCATTATTTCTCCACTCTTTTTCCTGACTAGAACCAAGTCTTCCACCCATTCAAAATACCTAAGGGGAATTATGATCTGAGCATCTAGCATCTTCCTAAATTCCTTTTGAATAGTAGGAAGTAAAAGGGGATTCAATTTCCTTAGTTTTTTCATGAAATGCTTAGTACGAGGATTGAGGGGTATTCTATGTTGTATGATGTTGGTATCATAAGTCTTTAAGTCTTCATATTTCCAAGGAAAAAAATCCATGTACTCTTTGAACAACTGCACATATTTGGCCTTATGTTCAATGTGAATATATTTGGACAACTTTATGTATGTAGATTCTTCTTCAGTCCCCACATTATAATGTTCAATTTTATCATCCTTGGGTAGAATTGTTGGCCTCACAAGTATGTCATTTCTGTCAAAGATCTTCTCCAAGGGTACTCAAGAGTAATTTCAAATTCTCCTTCAATAACTAGTTTATACTCTTCATCATCATCTAAATCTATGTGAGTGTTTGAAAACTCATCTATCACCTTCATAAAATTTTTGATTGTTGGTCATCCTAAACAAATTTCCAATATTTTATATTGTTAGGGATGGATGGTATATAGCTCATCTGAATTTCATATGTGATTTGGGGAGTGGACGATGTTTTGTAAGTACTTACTGCAACTGCTAAGGAATCGACCTGTTGGTTAAATTCTCTTAGAACAACATAAATATTTTAATCTTCAAAAAATTGTCAATTAAGTCCCATACCCAATTCCTATATGCCCCCATTCTGGGATGTCTAGTCTGGTAAGATCCTCTGATTTGATGCACCACTAGTTCTAAATCCCCAAATACCACCAACTTGGTAATTTGCATATTTATTTCTCCCTCCAAACACAAAATCAAGGATTCATATTTAGCTACATTATTGGTGGCTTCAAACTCTAGTTTGTATGACAAATGGATTTCTTTCTTGCTAGGAGAAATGAGTACTACACCATCTCCCTCTCATTCTTTTGAATATTCCCCATCAAATAAATTTTCCCATATACCATATACTTCTTTAGAAGGGATTACCAAAGGGTATGTGAGTGTTATGGCCTCTTTGAATTCTTCATTGATTATGCGGATGAAATAGTTATGGGGGATTAAGCTCCACTGGGTAGGGAAAGGTATGGGGCTGAGAGGCTAGGAAAAAGGGCTAAGCTAGAGGGATTATTTCCAAGGGAATATTATAATATACTTTCCTAAAAGAATAAGGTTTGGAGAAATAACTCCTGTTATCCTAAGTTCCTTTGGTGAGAGGAATGAACTCCAAGTGGAGAGGAACGATCTTCCAAGAGAGTCATGTGTCAACTAGGGTGTATGCAGTTTTATGGGGGAAAATCCGTCATTGTGGGGGTTCCCTCACCATTATTTCCATCCTTCCCATGCGTGCACACACTCATGAGATGAGCCATTTCCTCCATTGTTGACCTCTGCAACCTCTGAAACCTGCAAACTTGTGAAGCTAACATGTTTTCCTGTGAGGCACAACATGACTACGCAGTGCCAGAGCCATATCACAGCCTATCCATTTTGTTGTTGCTACCCACATTTTCTTTGGACTGGCGTGGCTTACTGTCATTACCAGAACACATACCCAATTTTTCTACTGTGGTTACCCGTTTGACTTAGGATCTGGACAAAAGAAGTAGGTTTTCAAGCCTATGGTTTTGAAGAGGTGGGTTGTCAGGCCCGTGGATTGAAGAAGCAAGTTGTCAAGCCTGTGAGAAACTCTCTCTAGGTGAGAGAGATTGCTGGGGAATTTATTTCTCTTGGAGGGAGTCTAGAAACAACTACAAATCTCTGAGAATTCTTGATCCAACCTGTTGCTGAAGCCCTGAAAGGGAAGTGGAGTAGCCGATGGACTGTGGAAAATGAAGGTGTGTATTCCCGGGGTGGGATAAGCATGTGGGGAATGAGAGTCTATGAGCGGTGGGCGCAAGTAGGATTCTGGGAGGGAACCCTTCCTGTTCTACTGTGTGACTTTCCATTGTCTCAACCTAGCTTATGAATCCCTTTCCTTGGTGGATTTTAGTCCCATCTTGGGGGTTACCCACTGCTGAGAGTGATGAGAAACGTGGTTTAAGGATGGGAGTTTCGTGGAAGGTCTTCACACAATTGGTGTTCTTCTCATAAAAAGAAAAGTACCATTTCTATGTTAATTTGTATGTTGTGTATCCTATACATGTATTTATATTTATAAGAATTCCATGTGTTGCTGCATGTATGATTTCTGTGATTTCCACATTAATTTGTGTATTATTAGAATGCATATTAGTTGTTTAAGTTTATATGTATGATGTTCAACAAACATCTCTATCTTCCATAGCCCAAAACGTGTATGCCTGGCTATGGCAAGTTTGATTATCAGAACAAAGTGAGAAGTTTTGTTTTGTATTTCTTTGAAGTGACATTTCCCAACAGAAGGCTGGGGGTGTTACAAATTGGTACCAGATCTTGAACATAGAAGTTTGGTTTTTAAGTAGCGTATCCCCAGTTGGGCATCACTGGGATGTTAAAAATTGGTATTAGAGGCAATGGTTTCAAAACTGAACCTGGATGGGCCACGAATGTGGAATTTGGAGTCAAAATTCCACAAGGATTTGATGTATAGAGTGCCAAAGCGACGCTGAGAGAGTTCCTGGGTGGTATTGGAAAGCTCAAGAGGTATAACGGTTCGATAAAGATATATGAGGAAGGAGACCACGATAACCATGGGTTTGGAACCACAAAAATTAAATTTTCCCTGTTGGATCTATTTGAGAAGGGACAAACCCCTCACAACCGTCAGATTCAGAGTTTCAGTAGTCTGATGGTTGTGCGGTGTTTCAATAGGGAGATCCTCCAAAGTCCCGAAGTGTGGAACCAATATAGACCATCCAATTTCTATGGATGCGTGTCCACATATTAACCAATGTTTAGAGTTTTTACAATCCGAGGGGTGTGTGGTGTTTCAATAGGGAAATCCTCCGAAGTCCTGAACTACAGAGTTAATCTGGACTATTTGTGTTTGAGGACATGTATCAACAGATCATCCTATTCGGATTTTCAATAGTCCGAGGGTTGTGTGGTGTTTTAGCAGGGAAATCTTCCAAAGTATTGGATCCTGAAGCCCCGAATCTTCGAATTCCCAAAGTGATTCTTATCCATAGATCATTTGGGAGAAGGTGGACTGCTAGTTTTCCCCAAGTGGTTCGATGGCTCAATGTTCAAGGAAATCTAATGGAGATTGTGTAGAGTAAATAAATCACCAATGTACCAAAGCATCAGATATGACATGGACCTGATTGGAAATTCAGTAGTTCAATAGTTTTGAAAAAGTCAATGAGAAAAAATCGCTGAAGTCCCGAAGCGTCGGATATGACATGGACTTGATCGACAGTTTGACACTTCCGTAGTTTTGAAAAAATGTCGATGAGAAGAAATTTCTAAAGTCTCAAAGCATTCGATATGACATGGAAAGATGACATCACCTAGGGTGATGTGGACCTACCCTAAGTCTTCCATGTGTCACTTGTTTTTATACTTTTGATAGGCCCTTTGTACCAATTGGGGCCTGACACGTGTCACTCAATGATGGGGCCACATGTCACCACCTTGATTGATGACAACTATACTATGTGGACCCCAAGAGGTTGAGAAGTTTGAGAGTTAGACATTGAGGAGAAAGGTTAAGTACTAATGGGAAATCCTCGAAGCTCCGAAGAGAAGTGTAAATCCTCACCGTTGATCAGGAGAGGACACACGATAGTAGATTCTGTAGTACAAATAATTGGCACTCCATAGGATTCAATGCATAAACAATTGAGGTCGAGGACTTCTAGAGGCCCGAAGGCCATATTCCATCTCAAGTGTTGATCACAGAGGACGCATGGTGCTAGATCCCAAGGTCTGGAGACTTAGTACTCTAGAGGAATTGATTTGCGATTTGATTTGAGTTGAGAAATCTCAAAGGCTAGAGTCAATATCAACCATTGATTGGGAGATGATACGTGGAGGCAAGAGAGAGAATCTTTGGTAAGTTGACACTCCAAGAGATTTGTAGAGAATTTCTTTGGAAGGCTCCGAAGCTCAGAGTCCCAGAGTTAATCATGGTTGTTGGTTAATGAGAAGGCATGGTTCGTTGATTTGTGTTGTGAGTTCGCCAATTCAAAAATTCAGGAGGCAGTGAAAAATGGAGCCTCAAAACTCCCAAAGTAGGGAATTTCGGAGCTCCTATTGACCGTAGATATCAGCAGTAAATGAGTATCTTCGATCAGTATGTCCTTCAAGTATTCATAGAATTGGCGTTCAGAGGAAATGGATTGTAATGAAGGCAGATCCTCTGAAGCCCAAATTTATGGAGCCTTAGAGGCCCAAATCATAGGATAATAACCTATCTGTTAGCATTGGGTCATAACTTGTGGTCACATGAGATGAGGGGGCCTAAGAGAAAGGTATAAGTGCCCTAAAGTTTTTTTTGAAAACAAAGAAGGGATTAGAGAAGGATCCCATGGGTTTTTTGATTTGTATAGACCTACACCTAATGAAGTAAGGAAGGCCTATAAGCCTGAAGAGAGGATCCAACACGGATCCTAGAGCCAATTCGAATATGATATGGAAGAATCCATGTACATGGATTGCATCCCTGAAAAAAAAACAAATTGTTCAAATATCCATAACTTCCTGCTCAAAACTCAGAATTGAGCATGGAAGTAGGCATTGGAAAGGTATTGAATAATAGAAGATATCTGTTCACCTAGAAATTGGATCCGAACATTCAATTTTCCAGGAAATTAGTAGAAAATAAGTCTGATATATTAATGAATCAGAATGGTTATTTTTTCATGAATTATTGAGAACAGTTATCCTGACAAGTTCTGTTGGCTACACATTTTTGCAGAATTACAGCTTTCATAACGAAATAGAGTTATCAAAAAGTGAAGAGAGATGGATGATGCACAATAGGCTTAAATTCAAGAAGATGAAATCAGAGGGATGGATGTCTAGTTGGGTATGGAAGGAAAAAACTTTAATGGACATGGGGAAGAAAAGGATGATAACATGAATATGGTAGAGACCATTAGAAATTTGCAAAAAGATTTCCAGAGTCACAAAGATGATAATGAAAGGATTATGAAATTTAGGGAGCAACATCAAGACTTCAATATGAAGTTAATGAAGAGTCTGGACAAAATTGAAAATAAGTTGGATAAGGAGAGTGGCTCCAACAAATAAATAAGCCACAAGACCCTTCAGGAAAAAGGAAGATCAAGGAGTGGTAGCAGACATCACCATCACTCGGAAAGGAAATCCAAAAGGAGGGAACATAAAAAATCAATTCCATCCCCTTCCTGGAAGCATAATAGGTCTGGGGTAGATGAATTGAAAGGAGAAATGAACAAAATCAAGCCTCCTTCTTTTGATGGTGAGAACAAGAAGGATGAAGATGTTGAGACATGGCTGTTAGGAATGAGGAAGTACTTCCAATTGCATAACTATTCTTCTCATGCAGAAGGAGGAATTTCTATTTATCAACTAAAAGGAAAGGAATCCATGTGGTGGGATCAAATGGTGAAAGTGAAACACATAAGGGATAAGAATGCTACATGGAAGGAATTGAAGAAGCATTTTGAGAAGATATACCTGACCAAGAGGTATTATGACAAAAAGATGAAAGAGTTGTTTGAAATCAAACTTGGCAACATGACCATTGATGAGTATGAAAGGATATTTTTAGAACCTTTGAAGTATGACTCCTTCATCAAGGATGAGACAGTTAAGATCCAAAGATACATGAGTGGGCTACCATCTTTCATCAATGACAATATTCAATATGGTGACCCATAGACTTTGGAGGAAACCATAAGAAGATACAAGTTATTATATGATCAACATAATGAAAATCCTACTTTCCAAAGAACTTTGGAAGACATGAAGAAGTTTAAGAGAGAACAGAGGCAGAAGGGGAACAAGCCACCATTTTTCATAAATAGTCCTCAAGGACAACCATATTTTAGAGATCACAGAATGGTTGAGGTAGGAGGGAAAAGGCCAAGGAAGACACCCATTTAATGTTGGGGTTGTAAAGGAGACCATAAGTATAGATATTTTCCTCACAAAAGTGACAAAGTGAGAGTTGTCCACAATGTACAACAAACTGAAACAATGGAGGACATGGGCATAAGTGTTCCAAGGATCTATGCAACCTTACACAATAAGCAAGCTGAGTTTCAATCACACATGTTTGAAGTAGAAGGTATGATCAATAACCATGCCTTTACTATTTTGATAGATTTGAGAGCTAGTTATAGCTATATATATCCTAAGGTAGTGGAAATATTGCATTTTCCAAGAAGAAAGCATGGAAAATCTTGGCTATTAAACTGGCTATATGAGCCAAGAGAAAAGTTGTTGAGCTGGTTAAATATTGTCCAATGGAAATGAATGGGATAAGTACCAAGTCATATTTGAACATCCTGCCCTTGGGTTCATATTTTTGTCTAATTGGTAAGGATTGGTTGGAACAACACCATTCTTTCTTAGACTATCATAAAAAGGTATTTACTTTCCAGAATGAGGAAGGGAGCCCAAGAATAGTCCAAGGAATTCCCAGGGTAGTTATTTTCTGAGAGATCTTAGCAATGCAACTGAAGAAGTGTTATAGGAAGGGCTACCAAATATTTGTATCCCATATGGAGGAAGCACCTAATGATAGGGTGCCAAATATGGAGGATCACTCAATCCTAAAATATTTTGAGGATGTGTTTAAGGAGATACCAAGACTACCCCCAAAGAGAGATATTGATTTCTCTATAAATTTGATGCCTGGAGCAGCTCCAGTATCTAAGACTCCCTACATAATGAGTACACTAGAGCTGAAGTAACTGCAAATGCAGCTTGAAGAAATTTTGAAGAAGGCGTATATACACCCAAGTGTGTCACCTTGGGGTGCCCTAGTCTTATTTTTGAAGAAGAAAGATGGGACATTGAGATTGTGCATCGACTTTAGACAATTAAACAAGGTAACTATAAAGAACAAGTATCCGTTGACAAGGATCGATGGTCTCTTTGATCAATTAAAGGATGGAGGGATATTCTCAAAGATTTATCTTAGGTGAGGATATCATCAAATAAGGATCATATATGAATACATCAACAAGACCGCCTTTAAGAAAAGGTACGATCATAATGAGTTCACAATGGTGCCATTTGGGTTATCAAATGCACCAACTATTTTCATGTGTGTTATAACCCTAAATTTCACCAGACATGCATACCTAGAATCTGACCATCTAACTTGCTATCTTTGCTAAGAAATCACTAAACAAAATCTTCAAAGAAACCATTTATTTGAAGGTGTACATGCCCTGCACCATTACTGCCCATGTACACACACCTGCTGACCCATTACAACCCACGTACACTCATAGAATATCACGAAAAGTGGAAAATTGCATAGGATATGGGTTTTCGGGCCATTACTTAACCATTTGACTGCCCATAGATAGTCACCCCAATCATTACTATCCCTTTTGGCCTATAAAAGAAGGGGTTGGGGTCCCATTGCAGAGGGAAGCATGAGAGCAAAGAAGCTTTGCCCAGTTTATCAATCCCCCCTTTGCCCCAATTGCAAATCCCTTTACCATTTCCCTAAGAGAGAACTGAAGAGGAGAAGAAGACGTGGAAGCAGTTGGTGCATGGTGAAGAGGAGCCCAGGACCAAGTTCAAGGAGCAGTGTCGGTCTCATGTTGTAAGTGACTTTTTGTGAGATTAATATAAAGAAGTACTTTTTCTGTCCCACCAAATGACGTCTTAAACTTATATGATTTGTTTACATTTCTTGTTTATGATGTCTAACCCACTAATCCATATGTAGAATGCATGCTTGTAGTTTCTTGTTTGTCTTTTGATGAATGTAGTTTAGCCTTGGGAGAAGATTTGCAATCGGGAAAAAACCAAGCGCAAAGGGATCGACACCAGACACGGAGTTTAAGGTAGGCCTATCAGATCCCTTTCTCTTGTCTTTTATGTATGATTAAGGGGTAATGTTGGGATAGTGATTAAAATTAGGATACTTTAGACGGTTTTCACTGCCTACACTTTAGACCCTTGGTGTAGTTCGTAGAGGGGTTTTCCCGCTATAGAAAAATTGGCAACCATACTGGGGAAGCCTCTAGGGTCTTTGGGGATATTTCTTTTTGGGTGCTTTGAATAAGTTTATTTACTGTTTTCTGAGTTTCTATGAGCTTTTGTGTCTTTAAGGGATGATGGTCTTCCATACCAGTACTCCCTACCTGTGCTGGACTGTTGTTTTTTCATTTTTTTAAGGAGTTACAAAGGTGTACGTGGCCTATAGTGGGCCTTCACGCATGCATACACGCCCTTCCCTTGGACAACTCACGTAAATACGCTGGTCGTTGAAGTGTCAGTAGCGTGCCTGTTGGGAAAATTTTTGTAAAAAGAAGAGGCACTCATTCTCTTCCCTGCCAGGAGTCACACTCCTCAGGGGTTTTCTTGATCTAGTACTGGTCTTTGTTAGAGCAGTCTATAGCCTAGGTCTGACTTTAGTTTAGCTTTCTTTTGACCAAAGATTTCTTGTGTTTTCTTTAATAGGGTTTTTAGACAAGTTGGTGAGTCTTCTTTGATCTAATTGCTTGGTATTTTCAGTGACTCCCTGTGATATGCGATTGGGATAGAAGCCATTTCTTGGTCCTGTCTTGTCATCATTTTTCCCTTTTTTTCTTTGAAAGAAAATAAAATAATTCATTTTCAAATTTCTTGTTTTGAAGCATAAAACAATAAAAAAAAATCTTTCATTTCTTTGTTTGGTAAAGTAGTTTAGGTTAAGTTGCTTCATTTACCAAGTAAAAAGAAAGTTTTCTTAAGTTATTTACTTGAATTCTTAGGACATTAAGTAGCTCGTAGTCATGCAAAATCTTGTTTTGAGTTTTTCTTTTCAAATATCTGAGAAAATTCATTACAAAAAGTTTGGTGAAAGAGTTTCAATTGGCAAATCTTTATTTGTGGAGAAAGAAGTACTTTTGTTTCCAATGTCATATTATGATCTTCTCTTTCGTCTCTTAAAAGAACATCATTGGTTTCACTTTCGTTCCTTTTTGAATTAAGACAACCGCTAAAATGAAAACCTAATTATAAGTTATTAGACTTTGTGTTTGAAGGGTTCATCAATTTAGTCTAGGCTAGAGCCTTGATTTAGGATTGGAGAGGAAACTCTTCAAGGCTATAAAAACAAACATAAGAGTCTGAGATAGGGAGTGTCTGAAATTCCAGTAACCGAGAAAATTATTTGGGACCCCCCTCTAACACAGGGGCTAAAAACAAGGTCATGTATGAAAAGGTAGCAGAGATAACCCCTCCAAAGCCGGACCAAGCGTAGTGGGGAATGCATATAGAGGGATTATCTTGGGATTTCATTGATCTCATTTGCCATGAAGATTTGTGGGTCTCTAATCTGTTCAAGGTCCTCAGCCGTCTTCCATAACACTTGCTTTCGATGCCCTTGATAGGTTTCGGGCTTGATACCCTGCTCATTGCGGTCCACCCGATTGTCGACTGTACCCGCCTAGTGACTGTTCACGCGCTGACAACCTAGTTGTCTTTATCTTAGTGACTTACACAGGTGACTGTGGGGGTATACTGCAGTACATAGGGTAGACATTAGGCCATGCTTTGTAGAGTATACTTAGAGGGTGCTTCCATATTTGAGTTGCACTTGTACTGGTAAGTTTCTCTAGTGTTGGCTATTGTAATTGTTCTTCCAACTAGCTAGTGATCTTCTTGTCTTACCTCATATGAACTTTTTCTAGTGTGTGTTGGTTTTTTAAATGATTATAGAAATCCCTAGCGTGTCTTTGATCTTCTCACACAGTGGAGTATCAGGAGCTCTGCCGGTTGGAAAGGCTTTTGGGCCTACCGATGGTCGATCTCGAGCCACCCCCACCACCGCTAAGGCAAAAATTAGACTAGCAAGGGTCTTTTGAGGAGATCGAGTTATGGGAAACTGTGACCGACTCATGTCTAAGAGGAGAACATTTGATTCTATAGGAACCAATAATTTCTAACCTTGGAGCATAAGCTCTTGGTTCGTATAACCCTCCAATCACTGATCTATCGATGCCTATCATTGTAGAGGTTCAACCTTACGAGCGTTAGGTAGTGTCACAAAAAGTGATGGAAACAAATGATGCTACTTCTTCAAGGAATACTCATATTTCCTCTACGACTGTCACTACAGAGGGTGTTCTGCCTCCTAACCAACCATCATCGGTCTAGGCCACTATGGTCTCGACTGCCTCTACCTCAGGAAATGGTCTGATTTTGTCTATGGCAACGATCACTTCTCCTTTCACCTAGAGTGTGATAGGCCCTCCGTTATCATACGGGATGCCTAGCTTCAGTATGAGAATTTTACTTTCCTAATCCACTCTACAGACTTTAGTTCTCAGGGCAGGGAGCTCCAAGGATCTATGGGGGGCACTTCAGCTCCCTATAATTCTTTCCCTTATGGAGGGGATCATATAGCTCCTTCATCCCGTTCGCTCGGCGGTACTCACCAGCATTTCGTTGGGTCGAAAATACACTATATTTTGTTTGGAGAAGGTAGTCAAGGACTTCCTACTTATAGCATGCTGGTAGGTTCAACACTGTTCTCTTTGTTCGGTGTGTTTGGTAACAACCCATTCTCATCATCTTCCATGTTGGCCGGGGGAAACCCTGGTTATGGACAACAAAATTCTATGCAGGGTACTATTCCTGCACAGGGGGAAAACTTAGGAATTCCTTCCTCACAAGGACCTTGGAATCCATGGCACGGATCAGCTCCCTTGTTAGGGATGCTGACTGGGGGAAACCCATTCCATAGCCAATGGAACCCCGGGCAAGGCTCAACACCTATGTTCGTTGGATCGACAGGGGGAAATCCTTCCCAAAATCTTTGGAATGCGATGCAAGCCCAACCCTTTACGTCCTTTTATGGGAGTCAGCCAATGACATCTCAACAAGCGCATAATCCATACGTTGGTCATGACCATGGTTATTACCATAACCCTGGCCAAAAACCTAACGTTTCCTGGAAACCTGGTGCCAACCAAACTTCAGGCTCCTCTTTCCATGGTTACAATCAACAACCCAAATTACCGTTTCTGGCAACTCTGCCCTTGCCAGACTTGACAAGGTTATTAAATGACCCCATATGTGATGATCTGCATTGGCCTCCTATGTCGACCAAGTTTCCTTCGGACATTCCAAAGTTCGAGGCCAAGCCTAACGAAGATACAGGCGATCATGTGACTACCTTCCATCTATGGGGCTCGTCCAATTCTTTGAGAGACGACTCCGTCCAGTTGTGTTTGTTTCAACGCACTCTCATTGGGAGTGTGGAGAAATGGTACATCGAGCTTGACCTCTCAAGATACTCTTCCTTCAGTGAATTGGAAATGGATTTCTTAAACCATTTCCAATTACCTGTGAGATACGATGCCGACACCGAATTTCTAGCCAACTTTGAGCAGACAAAAGAGGGCCTTATCTCAGATCACATCCGAGAATGGAGATGCTAGAAGAGTTTGATAAAAGTGCCAATCCCACTAGCATTCCTACTTGAGTGGTTCCTTAAGTCTTTGGTACCCTAGTTATCTAAATACGTCGCAACCTCGGGGGTATTTTCAGAGGAAGAAGTGATAATGAGAGCCCAATAGCTATAACTGATTTACTCTCAGTATGGTTTACTTTACAAAGTTTTACCAGATGTACCATGATCGATACTTGACAAGACCAGACAAAGATCTGGACCACATGCCGATAGCATTGTAGGTTCAACGCTAATGAATCCCGCTGATCAGCTGTCGAATCAATTGCAACAATTGTCAATACATCAGACAATGGCTAGCCAGACCATTGGTTCAGCTGTTCCCTTTACTAAAATGTCGGAGGTACACAGTGTGCAGTCGACAAACCCGAAGGCCACCCAACAGCCTGAAAGAAAGAAGAAACAACGAAATAAGGGTAAGGGGGATAAGAAACTACCAATAATGTTGGCGAGGGAAACAATGAAAAGAATAAATTGAAGTATCCCTATAATCTTTGCAAGGAATACCATCCAACTCACCAGTGCCCTTGGCTTGTGGAAACCCAGAAGTTATTGGCACAACAACAGCCTTCCGTGTTAATGAAAACATTTCCACATGGGAAAAATTTATCTCAAGCCTCTTCAAGCACGGAAGGGGCTGGTCAAGGACCCCCTCTGTCTTCGAGTAATCCTTCATCCGCAAATGTGTATATGATGAAAGGTAGCATTGACATAACAACTAGGACACACGACTACGGAATTCCAACCACCTTTGATAAGGGTAAAGAAGATGAAAACTCACATCTTCCTCTCCAGATTGAGAAGATTTTGGGTGAAACAATGACACACATCCCAAAAGATGTGTTCAAGAAAGATTCCCACAACCGAAACACAAGGGCCACCCAAAACTACTCTGTGGTGGAGGATTTGTCACAAACCCCTTGTGTAATGTTTTCTTTGGAAGTCCTCTTGAGTTTCCCTTCCTAGAGAAAGGCTCTGTTAGATGCCTTAGGATCCACTGAGATTTGTAATCCGGGAACAATCATGCTTGATACGACCAACTTAAAACCTCGTCTTCCTTACCACATAGAATTTTAGATAGTAGTGGCTTCCACCATGAAAACTTTTACTCGGAACATTTTCTGCACGGTGGCTGATGAGGGAGCCTCAACATGCGTGATGTCTTTGGCATGTTGGAAGGCCATTGACCAACCCATTTTGTCTTTGTCACCTACTCTTCTCAATGCTTTCTATGGTTGTTCATTTTGACCACATGGAATCATCCCCTCTTTTCTCTTGCAGTTAGGAGGGAAGATCATGTGGATCAAAGTTGAAGTGGTCGATGCGTATCTCAACTACAATCTCTTGTTAGGAAGGAGTTGGACCTACGCTATGCAAGCAGTGGTCGTGACAGTTTTTCAGGTCTTTTTGTTTCCACACGAGGGTCGGATCATGACCATTGATCAATTATCCTTCTCTCGTCCTGACCCTTCATTGGGGGTATCCACGGCCTCGATGATTGATAACCCTCAGCCTGACATCACCAACGCAGGGGTTGGTTTGTGCCCACCTTTGATGGGTACTTTCGATTACCCACCTCCGACCAACAATTTCCATTACATGTCAGTTGTCCCCGATAAGCCTAGGGCCGAAATATTTCAAATCTCGTCATTTCACACGACTTACTTTAACAATCCGTGGACTCTTCCTTCCCCATCAGCCATGATGGAAGGGACAGGGCATCATGGCATGGCCATGCGTTTGTCCATGACAAAAGTTGCGTACTCTATAGTTCAAAAAGCTTTCGCCGACTCGATCTGACTCCCCCACAGAAGTTGGATCCGCTTCTCAAGCCTACATGGGCTTAAGGTTCCCTCGCCGATACTAACTCTTTATACTTAGTCTTTCCCTCATAAGGGGTGATTATTGAGGTAATGACTAGTCCGTACATACCCTGGGATGATCTTCATCACAAATCATACTTCCTCGTAGAGTTAAGAAGAATTGAAGCAGGTGAATTCACTCTGACTATGAATGGACATAAGGCTTTTCCTATCAACCCTTTGGCTATGCACAATGTTTACGTTGAAGGAAATATGGTAACCATTTCTCAAACGATACCTATCGATATCTCCAGAATCCCTCGCGTCGTGGAGAATATCTTCGTCAGAGCAGACTACTCCCCAGAGGATATTCGAATCTACACAGGTTTATTTAAAGAATTCTGTGACGTGTTTACCTGGTCTTATGAGGAAATTCCAGGCATAGATCCAAGAATCGTCGAACATGAAATCACGACAGATCCTAATGCTAAGCCATTTCGACAGAAGCTTTGTCCAGTCAATCCTAGGAAAGCATCAACTATTAAGGCTGAAGTAGAGAACTACTCCAAGATGGTTTCATCTACCCGGTCCAATTGACTCAATGGGTTTCAAATCCCATTCTAGTAAAAAAAAAAACAGGGTATGATTTGCGTATGTATGGACTTCCATGATTTGAACAAGGCCTATCCAAAAGACAATTTCCCATGCCATTTATTGACCAGATAGTCGATGAATGCGTAGGTTGTGAAGCCTTTTTTTTCATGGATGGTTTTTTGGGATACAATTAGATACAGATCAAGCATGAAGACCAACACAAAATTGCTTTCATCTGTCCATGGGGTACATTTTCTTATCAAAAGATGCTTTTTGGTCTAAAAAATGATAGAGCTACATTTCAACAGGCCATGTATTTTTCTTTCCATGACCTCAAACACATAGTCGAGGCTTATCTCGATGATTTAGCGTCATGATCTCGCAAGAGAGTTGGTCATCCCGCACACCTCCGACTTATCTTTGAGCGGTGTCACTACTACTGGATCTTCTTGAATCCAAACAAATGTAGTTTTTGCGTCACATCATGTCTTCTTCTTGGTTTCATAGTTTTGACAATAGGGATCATGGTCGATCCTCTAAATGTTGAGGTGATAGTTTAGTTGCCTCCCTTGTGCACAATCCCTCAGCTTCAAAGTTTACAGGGAAAAGAGAACTTCTTACGGCGTTTCATCGCAAACTATGCCGAGATCATAAAGGGTTTCATGCGTTTATTGAAGAAAGATGTTCCTTTCCATTGGGATGAAGTCGCTCAATGCTCCTTTGAAGCATTGAAACGCACCCTTACGTATAATCCTCTTCTTTGGACACCTGATTATAATAAATATTTCTTATTTTACTTGTCCATTGCGGAGTCGACCATCGGTATGGTATTGGTTTGGGAGGATGATTTGCTCTCAAAATATGTGATTTATTACCTGAGCCGAGGCTTTGTTGGACCGTAACTCAATTATTCCCACATTGAAAAACTTGCGTCGACAACAGTTCATGCTATCCAATGGTTTGGTCATTACATCTTGTTTCACAAGACCATCACCATTTCCATTGTGAATCCATTTCAATACATGTTGACACAACCTCTAATTGGTGGAAATATCAATAGATGGATAGTTATCCTCTAGGAATTCGACTTGGATTTTGTTTCAATGAAATCCAAAAAGTCGTTGGTCTTTGCGGAACTCATTTTGGAACTCCTGGTCGAATCAGGTGATGTTATACCCGAAGAGTCTTCTATCAAAGGAGACATATTTCTGATCATGTCTTCAGACCCCTGATATGAAGATATACTAGTCTATCTCTAGAATTTGAAGTGCCCTACCTCTACTTCTTGTGATGAGCGTCGCCATATAGGTCATTAGGACAAAAACTATCTCATACTCGAGGACACTCTGTATCATCGATGTGTAGATTACATCCTTCACCAGTGTCTCATCCATGAAGAAGCGAAAATTGTGCTTAATGATTGCCACACTGGAGCATGTGGCAATCATTTGTCTGGGTTGGCAACAACCCAAAAGATTCTACGAGCCAGTTACTTTTGGCCGACATTGATCAAAGATTGTGTTGAATTGGTCAAGACGTGCCACCTGTGTCAGATCTTCTCTCGGAAGATAAGGGCACACCCCACTCCCATGTTTCCCATCATCACAGTTGGTCCCTTCACCAAGTGGGGGATTGATTACGCTACATGCAACCCTCCTTCCGCAAGGGGGACCCATTATATCATTGTAGTAGTAGACTACTTCATGAAGTGGGTCAAAGCTATGTCAACATTTAAAGATGATGGTGAGACCACAACTCTCTTTTTGTTTAACCAGATAATAGCAAGGTTCGACATCCCGAGAGAGATTGTCACTAACCATGGAAGTCACTTTCAGAAAAAAATGATGTCTGAGTTAACATCAAAGCTTGGGTTGAGGCAAGAAAATTCATCACCCTACTACCCACAAGAAAATGGTCAGGTGGAAGCTGTGAATAAATCCTGTAAGACTATCTTACAGCGAACGATCGATTCGGCCAGGTCAAATATCGATTCGGCCAGGTCAAATTGGCATTTGATGTTATATTCGACATTATGGGCCTACCGAATGTCTGTTAATACTGCAACCGGTTTCTCACATTTTCAACTCATTTACGGGCTGGAAGCAGTCTTGCCTATAGAGTGCTAGATCCCCTCTCTAAAGTTGGAAGTACAGTGATTTCCAGACACTTCACTGCTTGAAGAGTGTTTATTATATCTTGAGCAGCTCGATGAGCAGCGTCGGGATGCATCCTTGGATAATGAGGCTCACAAACAAAAGGTCAAGTGTCAGTATGATTGGCTCGTCCATCCTTGTATTTTCTCTGAAGGTGACCTTGTCCTAGTATATGACCAAGATAAGGACCCCGTGGGGGTAGGCAAGTTCAAACCCATGTGGTTCGGACCTTTCATCATGAAGGAGGTTCTAAAGAAGGGAACTTATCATCTGGTGGAATTAGAGGGAAATGATTTGGCGTAGCCTATAAATGGGCTCTACCTCAAGAAGTATTACTCGTAGGTGGGTCACCTTGGGTGACTTCTTGTAACATATGTATAGTCCTATACATTCTCTTTTTAGTTTTCGTCTTTCTGTTTTATGGACATTTCATTTTTGTTGTCATATTTTTCACTATGGTAGATGTCAAGTAAATCAAAGGTTTTCGTTGGGTTCGTGGATGGCGCTAGCCAGAACACTCAGAGGCTTTCTTCCATAGCTTGGGTGATTTTCACACCTCAGAGCCAGTTTCTATCTTCAGGAGGTATTTGTTTAGGTGATGCCACAAACAATGTCATTGAATACAACACAGTCCTAGAGTTGCTTCGTGACGCTTTCTCACATGGTATCTCTCACCTCTGGGTCTACTTAGACACTTAGCAGGTTGTGTCTCAGTTAAATGGGGTTTATCTCATTTACGATCCTACACTACACCGACAATTCCTTAGGGTACGTCTCTTAGAACAAATCTTTGATTACATTATGTATATCCATGTTTCTAGGAGATTGAATCAAATCATAGATACTCTAGCTAATCATGTATTAGATTGGAATATTGCACACATGTAAGAAAAAGCACACACATGCACATGTAAATACATTTGTAAAATAGATGTAATCCATAAGACATAAAAAGATGAAAAATATCCATATATATATATATATATAAACATCAGAGTACATGGGTGAGCGTAAGCACCTCAAAAATATGTCCAGTCAGAGTCATGGGGATTATGCCCTAAAAAATATACAAAAGGTGCTCTTGGCACGCAAGTAGTCTAGCATAGCTAAGGGCGGGGCTTGTTGGCCCTGCCACAATGAACAACAACATTTTCCAAACGCCGAAAGAGCTGGACCCAGGTCCATGGCACCCCAACTACGTGAGGTTGCATTGACGGTGGGAGATCCTCGATCTCCACCATAGGGACTGTATGAGTGAGCGTGGTAAGGTTCTGCTCTACCTATCTCAATACTCTCTCAGCCTCTCGTGCTGGAGGCCCCCTTGTTGTTTTCACTGGCTTAGTGGCTCCAGTTGGTCCTACCTCTGGTCGAGGATGTCGTCTAGTCCTCGAAAAGTGTGTTGGACACACTAGTCCCACATCTGTACATAACATATACGTAAGTGTTAGATAATCTGGTATACAAAAAAAAAATGATATATATAAAAAGATATAAAAAATTAAATAACTTTGAAAAACAAACTTACCCATCTCTCCTTGCTCCACTCCAGGAGGTAATGGCATGTCATGATCTCTAGAAACATTGATCCCGACATAGGGGTAGTCCTCTATTGTCGAAATCTGCTGTGACCACCAGTCGAAATTTTTTTCATTAAAGGTCTCGATGGTCCTCCCTCCCCCTTGTCGCAACAACAATGTCGCTCATCTGCATAACGCTGGGAGAGAGGCCTCGTGCCCTCGTATAGTCACTCAAGGACTCAGACGAGGTACCCTATTGAAGAAAAAGGAGCACAAAACGGTCCCAAACCCGAAGTTTGAGTGTTCCCGTATCCGACACTCTGTCAGTTGTCTCTTCATGCAATCCAACACGTTGGTACTCTATTCAAAAATCCATGCATTTAAGCACTGTACCGCACAATGAATGTGTTCCCGGGAAGCCTGATGTAAAGCTACGAATCTAGTGATCCACCCAATAAGTAGAACTATCACTTTGAGTGATAGGTTGCTGATCTTATGTATAGGCACCTGAGAACCTACTTTATCAGTACCAACCTCGCAATGGAGTCCAATCAAATCCTTCAATGTTGTGAGGCCTGGGGGGCAAAGTGCGCAAGTTGACTGGATCCCCTCTCCTCGAGAGACCAATCAAGAAGTAAATTCCCTTAGTCATTGGATTCAACGACTGCCCCTCGAGCATGAATGCCTCTGCACCAAGATGCCAACAATCTATCAATGCATTTAGCAAACTGGGTTGTGCCATCATAAACAGACACTGGAAGAACTTTAGAAACCCACATTGTGAGAAAACAACGATAGAAGCAGGGTCCTTGGAGACCAAACAATCAATGTCCTCATGCTCCCTCTCTCTCCAATTCACATACATCCCACAAAAACAAATCAATAGAGAGTTAACCCTTGCGTTTTCAATTTTTCCCACTCATTGAAGGGTGTATGCGGGATGTCTTGAGGACAGTTGTGTGTGCACGCATGCAGTTAATCTTCTGCCTATGTGTACACGCGGGATGTTCTTGGAAAACCCATGTACATGTAGGGCCGACCTCTTTAAAGGTCAGTGCCCCCCCAAAACACAAAAATAAATGCAAAAAGGAAAGATGGAAATGCAAGAGAGGTTAGTATGTACTTACTTGGTCCAAATGAAAGTTCGTTTCGTCCACTGAAGCTCCCATAATCAACTATTTTGGAAAAGGGGTGTTTTTTGACTTTTGGTCAATTCTCAATTTATAATGGTGATAATGAGCTGCCAACTTTCTATTTATATACTTTTTGGCCCCTTTTTGTCATTTGTTTTGGACCCTTTTGTCATTTTTTCTAGCATGAAAATCATTTACTATGGTTCTTGAGTTTCTCGGGGGATGATTATGATAATTGTTACTTTAGGTATTTGGGAAGTTTTTTCGAGAGTTGGGTCAGTTTTAAAGGTCTTTTGGTAAAAATTTGTTTTCCAACTTTGTGCATGAAAGATAGTATTCCACCTCCACTTGTTGCACCTCGTTTCCTTTTTCGCTTTGCCATAGGAATGATCCCACCGAATCGTGACACATAACCCTCACTCTTGCTCTAGAAGTTTCGTAATTTAGTGGTAGATCCTACCTTCACATGGATGCCCTAGGTATATCCTGGTTTCATTTTGGTGTCCATGCCGTCACTAATGACTATAGGCTCGGGAGTCCTTAGTAGTTTTTCTTGATTACAAGTTTGAGCCTCATTTGCATGATTCATTATCACTCTTTACCTCACCCTTGGGACTCCCAAAACACAACGGGTATTATTTTAAGCCCTTTTTCATACCCTCTAAACATGAAAATATTTCCAAGCGATCTTGTTTCCCTTCATGCTCACTAAAATGAAATTTGAAGGCATGTCTGTCCGACGGTAGTTTACCCCTTTTTTGGCATGGATGGTCAAAAGTATGAACAAAAGTATACTATAGGAGCCTCGGTTCTCTATAAGAGTATTCTTAGGTATAGATTTAACCCTTTTTTGGGCCTGAGGGACTAAACTTACAAAAAAGGAATCCCCACAGAGTCCATAGTTAAGCTCTTTTCAGACTCCCTAAAATTGAAAATATGGTCGAGTGACCTTGTTTCTTCACACTCGTTAAATTGGTCCAGAAGAACACCCCTTATGGAGTCCATAGTTAAGCTCTTTTTAGACTCCTTAAATTTGAAAAGATTTTTGAGTGCTAGTTTATCCCTTTTTCGAGACGACTAGACTACCTTCGAAAAAGGTACCCTCGTGGAGTCTCCTTTTACGTTTTTTTAGACTCCCTAAAAATTAAAAACTGTCGAGCTTACCTTCTCTGGGATCGTTAAAATTACATCGAAGGACGTTATCATTTTGTCTTATTAATCGCATTTTCATTCCTATGTCTTTGGCCTAATGCTAGATCCATGTTGCTCTCAATTGAACCATCTGAAGCATGCCTTATATGCAAGCCTTGTAGCACTTTGCCTCTGTGTCTTGACACCTTGACCCATGGAGGATTTTTTTCGAGTGTCCTTTTCCTACATATGTTCCCTTTCTCTGAGCATCAATGTGTTCCTTGTGCTTGGAACTAGTATGTCTATGACACTCGATCCTTCTTTGTAACGTAGCATTCTTTATTCTTTTTCAAGCTTCCCAAAATTATTGAAAAACACAAAAAAATCAAATATACCCCAAAAAGAGGAAGGAAAAGTATTTTCTTTTTGTTGACAACACAATGAGTCACCCTTGGATAAAGCACATCCTTCCGTTTGTTCCTCAATATCTAGGATTCAATATGACCTTAGGAAGTTGTTCTCAGTACATATAGTTCTGTCCTCTTCTCTTTGGTTACCCTTCTACACATTTGGAGAGTGCACGTTGCCTCTTGCATCATGAACTTGTGTCAATGCCATGCTCCATGTGTCTCATATTTTGTCATGATCTTGTCCAAGGGAAGTCTTACTAAACTTGAGTCGTCCCTTTTTTAGTTTGTCTCTTGTCCTCATGCTCGACCACCCCAAAATACCAATCAAGTCCTTGCTCAAAATCAATGAAGTTCTATGCCTGATCATCAAGATCCTCTTGTCTGTTCCCGACGAGCCGTCGAAGACCTCTGGGTAGCGAAGTTTTACACTGATATTACACTCTTACCAGAGTTTTGAAGATTTTTAAGTTGTTTCTCGAGCTTTGAAGACCTCATCTCCAGCCATCGAGCATCATTGGCTTCTTGAATATGGATACTATACATGCGTATCTTTTGATTTTTGAGATGTAGATCTGCTGTGTACTTCTCGTGGCTACAATTTATATAGTTATATGACATGGATATGTAGTGTATTTTATTGGAAGCCATGATTTCATTTCATCCCGAGCATGGGTATGCCCGCCTCGGTGAGACAAATTGTTATTTTTGCAGATGGCACCTCCTGAACTCTGGTCCCTGGGCTCACTCGCGTCGTACAGTGGTGAATATTTGTAATGTATTTCGGCCATCAGATGCTCTTCTGACCTCACACATTAGGGGGAATCTTTTATAACCCTAAATTGCACCAGACATGCATACTTGGCATCAGACCATCTAACTTGCTATCTTTTCCAAGCCATCACTAAACAAGCTCTTCAAAAAAACCATTGCTTTGAAGGTGTACACACCTTGCACCATTACTGCTCATGTACACACGTCTGCTGAACCATTACAGACTGCGTACACTCATAGAATATCGAAAAACGTGGAAAATTGCATAGGATACTAGTTTTTGGGTCATTACTTAACCGTTTGACTGCCCATAGCCAGTCACCCCAACCGTTACTATCCCTTTTGGCCTATAAAAGAAGGGGTTGGGGTCCCGTTGTAGAGGGAAGCATGAGAGCAAAGAAACTCTGCCCATTTTATCAATCCCCCCTTTGCCCCAATTGAAAATCCCTTTACCATTTCCCTAAGAGGAGAAGAAGATGTGGAAGCAATTGGTGCACGATGAAGAGGATCCCAGGACCAAGTTTGAGGAGCAGTGCCAGTCTCATGTTGTAAGTGACTTTTTGTGAGATTAATATAAAGAAGTACTTTTTCTGTCCCGTCAAATGACGTCTTAAACTTATATGATTTGTTTACATTTCTTGTTTATGATGTCTAACCCACTAATCCATATGTAGAATGCATGCTTGTAGTTTCTTGTTTTTCTTTTGATGAATGCAGGTCGGCCTTGGGAGGAGATTTGCAGTCAGGAAACAACCAAGCGCAAAGGGATCGACACCGGATGCAGAGTTTAAGGTAGGCCTACCAGATCCCTCTCTCTTGTCTTTTATGTATGATTGTGGGGTAATGTTGGGATATTTATTAAAAGTAGGATACTTTAGACGGTTTTCTCTGCTTACACTTTAGACCCTTGGTGTAGTCCGTAGAGGGGTTTTCCCGCTATAACAATGTGCTTAATGAATGGAGTTTTTAGGGAACACTTAGAAAATTTTGTCATTGTATTTTTGGATGGCATCCTTGAATATTCCATGTCAGAAGAAGAGCATGAGCATCACTTGATGATGGTGTTACAAGTTTTAAAAGAGCACCAGTTGTATGCCAAATTGAGCAAGTGCTCATTTTATCAGAACCAAATTCACTATTTGGGGAATATCATATCTGAAGAAGGGATAACAGTGGACCCTGAAAAGATTGAAGCTATTAAAGGGTGGAAACCACTGAAGAATGTGATGGAAGTTATATCCTTCATGGGTCTAGATGGCTACTACAAAATATTCATTGCAGGGTTTTCAAGGATTGTTCACCCAATTACTTCTTTGCAAAGGAAGGGGGTGAAGTTTCAATGGACAACTGAATGTGAAAAGAGCTTCCAACAATTGAATATATTGTTAACTAGTGCTCCAATTCTTAGAATTACTAATCTGAATGAAGATTTCATGGTTTGCACCGATGCATGCAAAGAAGGACTTGGTGGCATCCTCAATTAGAATGGTTTTTTGATATGTTTTGAATCCATAAAATTGAAAGAGCATGAAAGGCTCTATGCCACTCATGATTTGGATTTGGAAGCCATAGTACATGCCTTAAATAAGTGGAGGAACTACCTCATGGGAAAGAGGTTTGAGTTAAGGACAGACCATTATGGTCTAAAATATTTGTTTGGTCATCCAACTTTGAATGCTAGGCAGACCAGATGGTTGGAATTCCTCTGTGAGTATGACCTTGATATCAAGCACATCAAAGGAAAGGATAAAAAGTGGCTGATGCACTCAATAGGAGAGTGCATGAATTGCATGCTACAACCACTATCATGTATCGAAATGATCTTAAAGGCAAAATTTCTGAGGCTACAAAAATAGATTTGCAGTACATGAATTTAGTAACAAAATTGCAACAAAGTAAAATGCAACATAAGGTTGAAGATTATGAATTGGGAAATGATGGAATTCTCTTGTACAAGAACATAATTTATGTACCCAATTCTCATGAATTGAGGAGTGTGATTTTGAAGGAGATGCATAATGTACCTTATGCAAGACACCTAGGATATCATAAAAGAGTTTCAGAAGTCAAGAGCCAATACTATTGGATAGACATGAAGAGGGAGATTGCTGAGTACATTGCTAAATGTTTGGAGTGTCAAAAATTCAAGGCTGAGAATAGACACCCCACTGGGTTTTTGCAGCCATTTCCAATTCCTGAGTGGAAGTGGGAAGTGGTGAAACTGGATCTCATCACCAAATTGCCCAAAACAAGAAAGCTTCATGATGTTATCATGGTGGTGGTGGACAAGCTTACCGAAGCTGCCCATTTCATTCCTATGAAGGTTACTCACAAGGAAACCAATGTTGTTGATATTTATATGAGGGAAGTAGCACACTTTCATGGCATACCCAAGACAATTGTGTCTGACAGAGACCCAAAGTTTAAATCAAAGTTATGGAATGGATTATTCAAAGGGTTTAGAACAAATCTGAACTTCAACACAACCTATCATCCTGAGTCTGATGGGAAAACATAAAGGGTGAACCAAGTGATAAAATATATGCTAAGAATGTACGTGATGGGAAAACCATCTAAATGGGAAGATTATCTACACTTGGTAGAATTTTCCTACAACAATGGGTACCAAGCATCACTGAAGATGAGCCCATTTTAGGCACTTTATGGCAGAAAGTGAAACACACCAATAAACTGGGACAACCCAACTAATAGTGCAATAGTTGGGCCAGATTTTCTCAGGTAAATGGAAGAGTAGATGTCAAAGATAAAAGAGAATTTAAAGACTTCCCAAGACATGAAGAAAAACTATGCTAACAAGGGCAGAACTCACATAGAATTTAAAGTGGGTGATCATGTATTATTGAAGGTGAATGCCAACAAAAGTTCCCTGAAGTTGGGAAACTTTTCCAAGTTGGCAGCTAGATATTGTGGGTCATTTGAAATCCTAAATAGGATTGGACTAATAGCTTACATTATTTCATTACCTAACTTTATGATTCTTCATAATGTATTCCATGTATCTTGCTCAAGAAATAGATACTTGATGCTAATGATGTTATTGATTGGAGTGTGATTAAGGTGGAGCAAGGAAGCGCTTTTCAAGTGCATCCGGTATGCATTCTGGACCGAAAAATCAAACATCTTTGGAATTGAGCCATAGGGATTGTAAAGGTCCAATGGACCTCGTATGGTTCTGAGGACACAACTTGGGAGCATGAAGATGATATGCAGGAAAAATACCTGCATCGTTTTGAAGATTTTAGAAATCTTGTTGATATTATGTAAGTAAGATGCACTGAGGACAATGCATAAATAAGGGGAAGGGAATTGTAATACCCCAAGGCCGAGCCCCTGCTGAATTGTAATGATGTTTATAGGTTGGTGAGCCAAGTGTTTATAAGTTGAGAGGATTATGTGTTTATTAGGTCAGAGAGCCTAGATGCTGAAGGCCAAGGAGTCTGATTTTGTATATGTAAATACTCACATCATTAATATACCAAGAAGAAAGAGTTATGGGGGACTAAGCTCCACTAGGTAGGGAAAGGGATGGGTATGAGAGGATAGGAAAAAGGGATAAGCTAGAGGGCTTATTTCCAAGGGAATATTATAAAATACTTTCCTAAAAGACTAAGGTTTGGGGAAATAACCCATGTTATCCTAAGTTCCTTTATGGAGAGGAACATACTCCAAGTGGAGAGGAATGAGCTCCCAAGAGAGCCATGTGTCACCTGGGCACATGCAGTTTTATGGGGGAAAATACATTGTTGTGGGGGTTCGCTCACCATTCTTTCCATCCTTCCCATGCACACACACAGTCACGAGCTAAGCCATTTCCTCCATCGTTGACCTCTGCAACCTCTGAAACATGCAAACCTGTGAAGCTAACCCATTTATCTATGAGACACAACATGAATAAATAGTGCTTGAGCCATATCACGCCCTAGCCATTTCGTTGTTGCTTGCTGTCATTACTAGAATCCATACCCAATTTTTCTACTGTGGTTACCCATTTGACTTAAGAGCTTGATAGAAGAAGCAGGTTGTCATGCCTGTGGTGTTGAAGAGGTGGGTTTCTAGGCCCGTGGATTGAAGAAGCAGGTTGTCATTCCCGTGAGAAAATTTCTCCACGTGAGAGAGATTGTTGGGGAAGTGATTTCTCCTGGAGAGAGTCCAACAACAACTACAAAGCTCTGATAATTCATGATCCGACCTATTTCTGAAGCCCTAGAAGGGAAGTGGAGTAGCCGATGGAATATGGAACAATGAAGGTGAAAACATGTGGGGAATGAGAGTCTGTGAACGGTGGGCGTAAGTATGCTCTTGGAAGGGAATCCTTCCTATTGTACTATGTGAATTTTTGTAGTCTGAGCCTAGCTTAGGAATCCCTTTCCCTAGTGGAGTTTAGTTGCAACTTTGGGGTGGTTCACTGCTGAGAGTGATGAGCAACATGGTATAAGGCTAGGAGGTTCATGTAAGGTTTGCATGTATTTGGCGGTCTTCTCATAAAAATATAAGTACCATTTATATATTAATTTGCATTTTGTGTATCTTGTACATGTCTTTATATTTATAAGAATTGCATGTGTTGCTGCATGCATGATTTATATGATTTCCGCATTAATTTTTGTATTAGTAGAATTCATATTAGCTGTTTAATTTTATATGTATGATGTTACACAAAGAGCTTTGTCTTCCATAGCCTAGCAGGTCTATGCCTTGGTATGGACAGTTTGATTATTAGATCAAAGTGAGAAGTTTTGTTTTGTATTTCTTTGAAGTGGCATTGCCCAACAGAAGGATGGGGGTGTTACAAATTGGTATCAGAGCTTGAAAATAACAATTTGGTTTTGAAGTAGTGTGCCCCCGACTGGGTGGCCCGGGGACATTACATTTCCAATCCCAACTTTTCCATGACTACTTTGGGAATGAGGTTATGTGATGCCCCATAATCAAGCATACAATTGTGAAACATTTTTTCATGGGTATTCAATGTCAGATAGAAAGGTGCAACAAATTCTTTTTTGGGCCCTCCGTTTTTGAAGATTTTAAAGTTTTATGGAATTAATAAAGTTTTGCAGAACAATAGAGGACGTCAACAAGAAATATAAGTGGTAGAAAAATAACTGCCAACATAGCAGTAGTGAATACAGATCAATTGCCAGCTAGAGGAAGAAGTGGAAATGTTTAAGAAGCTTTGAGCACAGGAAAAGACAAATCAAGAAAAAAACATAAACAAAATCAAGAAACCATAGAAGTGGAATAAAGAAACAACCAAGGGAATGCTATAAATTGGGGAAAATGTAACAAGAAAGAGTTACTTATCACTTGCTAATTGTTAATGGTTAATAGTTAATGTATGATTCTTGCTATTTTGGTTGCATAGATGCTATTGTTTATGTTATGGCCAAGATAATTCTAGATCTATTGTATAAGTCTTGATATGAAGGAACCTCACAATGTACACCATTCTATGCTATGATAATATACAATAGATTATTTGGGCATACAAATTTTTTTTATGACATGGATGAATGCATGATATTTATTCTGCCTAAATTATATTGTTTTGTGTAGCTGCTAGTTGCAATACAATTTAACACTTGTATTTATGTTGTGAAACATGGATTACCAGATGCATAACCTAGTTTAGACTTCTAATGATATGATATTCCACATTTAAGCATGAATCTATCTTGTATTGCACTAGATTTTATGGTGTGTCCTCGTTATGTCACTTTATTACACACAAGTCTTGGTAGCACTTCGGGTGAGACATCCTTCCATTGCGGAAGGTTGAATATGCCAACATTACTAGAATACAATGAAATCTTTATTGGTAACCTTCGAGAACACCGGTCTCCAATTTTTCTCCAACAAATTGTTCCATTGTCAAGACCTGTCTTCTAAGTGAGTTTTTAGAGGATGCATCATCACCTTTTTAAATGTGATATTATGAATTGGTGGGAAAGATTGTGTGATGAGTTCATATTTCAAGAAACTTAGTTATGAAATAAAAGTTTGTGGGTTGTGAAGGACGTTGTTTTCTATTCTGAATCTGCAAGCAATTAATAAAAAATCTTCTGGATCCAATTTCTGGAAGAGGTCTATCAGTGGCTCAACAGGTTGCAAGAAGTGCTAGAATTTAAATATCATGTCAAGAAAAAAATTAATTGGACTATTGAGGACTAACCGCTTTGCACAAGTTGGACCACCATATTTATCCAGCCGTAGACTTCTGGGTCTAAACTACCCTAGAAGGATACACCATTGAATTTTCCGCAAAGAACCACCAGTATTTCTCAAATGCAGAAGAAATATTCTACGAGGGAGGCCGACGAATATTACTATGAGAAATCCCATTATGGTTGAATATCTTGCTGGTGGAAGAGGGAATACTACCAGTTCCTTCAATTGAAATGGTAGTGTAAAATCCTTTGTGCATGAGGGTGGGTGATTTGTGCGAGAGTCCATGAGTTAGGATACCAAATTTCTTGATGTATGGGGTGTCATCATGAGAAGAGTGCCGAAGACAAGTGGGCTCAGAAAAGGGTTGCATTGATTGAGAAGATGTGGTGAGAACATATGATAAAGTTGATGAAGAGGCCTGATCAGTCACAGAAGGTGATCAACCTCAAGAAGAGTCATAAACGAGAGTTAGAAAAGTTGAAATATTTGCAGGCACATGGGAGGATGGATAGCTAATGGTTGAAATATATGTTTGGAGAGAAAGGTGAGAGTTCTTGTAACGTACCCAACTATCCCAAGGCCGGGGAATGCTACCAAAAATCTCTAATCTATTCAAACTCTAATATACATGTACATACATACATACATACATACATACATACATACATACATACATACATACATACATACATA
>ML780132.1:204072-231425 GCA_009831015.1 Picea engelmannii | reverse complement strand
AATTTAATAGATATAAACATTCCACTCATACACAAATTCATGCAGAAGTGGCAGTAAACACATACATGCAATAAACATAGGCGATTATGATAAACTTCAGACCTTTACTTAACACATGTAAAATTAACATAGAATTGGTACTTATCTTTTTATGAAAGCCACCAATTACGTGCAGAACTTCCATGAACCTCCCAGCCTTAGACCATGCTTCTCCAAGCTATCAGCAATGGGTCACCCCCAAGCTGGACTAAATTCTACCCAAGGTAAAGGAAATCCTAGGCTAGGCTAAGACTACAGAAAGATGCACAATGCAACAAGAAGGATTCCCTCCAAGGATCCTACTTACGCCCACTGCTCATAGACTTTAATTCTCCACATGCCTGTCCCACCCAAGGAATATACACCTTCACTGTTCCATATTCCATCGGCTGCTCCACTTACCTTCTAGGGCTTCAACAACAAGTCGGATAAGGAATTCTCAGAGTTGTGTAGTTGTTGTTGGACTCCCTTCAGGAGAAATCACTTCCACAACAATCTCTCTCACCTCGAGAGATTTTTTCACAGGCCTAACAACCTGCTTCTTTAATCCATGGTCTTGACAACCCACCTCTTCAAAACCACAGGCCTGACAACTTGCTTCTTTTGTCTAGATTTTAATTCAAACAGGTAACCACAGTAGAAAAATCGCGTAAGGCAGGGTACGGGCTCAAAACAATTACCAGTGTGCATAAGTTATAGAGATTCATGATGGAAGAGGGTTCAACAATGGTAGAAAAGGGTTGATTGCGTGCCTTCTCACTGTGTGAGTGAATGGGGAGTGTGGAAAGAATGGTGAGCGAACCCCCACAACAATGGATTTTCCCACATAAATATGCATGCGCCCAGGTTGACACTTGGCTCTCTTGGGAGCTCATTCCTCTCCACTTGGAGTTCATTCCTTTCCCCAAAGGAACTTAGGATAACAGGGTTTATTTCCTTATTTCTTGATCTAGAAGGAAATAAGGATGCAGATGGAAGCGTGGACTATCTAAGATGGAGGGAGTCGATTACATAATTCCAAAACAAGAGCATGCATTCATACCTTGTTGTGGGTGGGAAATCCCCCTACAGACTAGCATTAAGGGTTCTATAATGGATGCAGAAATGATCGTCTAAAGTCTCCTACTTCTTACCATCATCCCATCATAAACCCCATTATTCATCTGTAAATGCAAGGGTAAAAAGATCAAGTTACTCTACCTTTGAATTCAGCATTGGATGTCGATCCTTTAACGTTCGGTTGCTCCTTGACTACAAGTTTCCTCCCAAAGATGAACTGCATTCACAAATAGACAAACGAAGAACTCCAAACATACATATTATATATGAACTAATGGGTTAGAGATTCCAACAAAATATAATCAATATTGAACATTAAAAAACCTCATATGGTGGGACAGGAAAAGTACTTCTTTTTATTAACCTCACAAGAGTAACTTACAATAGTGAGATCGACCATTGCTCCTCGAATCTGGTCCTGGGATCCTTTTCAACTGTGCTCCAATTGCCTTCACATATGATTCTCTTCACAAAATGGTTGAAAAAGGTTGGGGCAAGAGGAATACACAAATGGGTAGAGTTTCTTTACTATTATTTTCCTCCTCCAAATGGGACCCCTACCCCTTCTTTTATAGGAAGAAAAGGGCTAGGTATTTGGTTGAATGACCGAATGTAGGCGATCAAATGGTTTTAGGAAACCTACCTGAAAATTTGTATTCCATCTGCAACTTTCTATTTTTCATGCTTTTGTAGGTATACGCGGGTTGTAGTGGGTCAGCTGGCATATACACACATGAAGTAGTGGAGCAGGGCATGTATGCCTTCAAAAAGGGTGTTTTTAAGAAGAGATGTTCAATAGTGGCTTGAAAAAAATGGAAAATGAGATGGCTTGATGCCAGGTATGCATGTCTGGTGCAAGCTAGGGTTATAAAAGATGCCCTCTAATGTATGAGGGCAGAAGAGCATTTGATGGCTGAAATACATTACCAATCCTTACCAACATACGAAACAAGTGAGCCCAGGGACCATAGTTCAGGATGTGCCATCTGCAAAATAAAAATTATCTCACCGAGGCAGGCATACCCATGCTTGGGATGAAATAAATTCATGGATTCCAATCAAATACACTATCGATCCATGTCATATAACTATATAAAGTGTAGCCGCGAGAAATACACAACAGATCTACATCTCGAAATCAAAAATATATACATGTATAGTATCCATATTCCAGAAGCTAATAAGGCCTGATGGATGGAGATGAGGCCTTCAGAGCTCGAGAAAAAACTTCAAAATATTCACAACTCGGGTAGGAGTGTAATATGAGTGTACGACTGCACTACCCAAAGTTCTTCGATGACTTGTTAAGAACGGACTAGCGGATCTTGATGATCAGGCTGAGGGCTTCATTGATTTCAAACAAAGATTTGATTGGAATTTCAGGATGGACGAGCATGAGGGAAAGAGACAAACTGCAGAGGGGCCGAGTCAAGCTTGGTAAAAAATTCCCTTGGACAATAGCAGGACAAAACATGAGACTTAGGCATCATGGTTTTTGACATAAGTCTACGATGCAAGATGCAACACAAACTCTCCAAATGTTTTGAAGAATAACCAAAAGGAGGAGGACACAACTCTATGTAGCGAGAACAACTTCCTAAGGTCAGGTTAAATCCCAAATCTTGACGAACAAACAAAAGAATGTGCTTTTTCCAAGGGAGAATCATTGTGCTTCCAACAAAAAGAAAATACTTTTCCCGTCCTCTTTTTGGGGTATACTTGATTTTTTTTTTGTCTTTTTCAATAATTTTGGAAAGATTGAAAAAGAATAAAAGAATGCTACGTTACAAAGGAGGATCAAGTGTCGCAGACATACTAGTTTCAAATGAAAGGAATACATGGATGCTCAGAGCAAAAGGATATATGCAGGAAAAGGACACTCGAGAGAAATCCTCCGTGGGCCAAGGTGTCAAGACGCAGAGGCAAATTGCTACAGGGATTGTGTATAAGGCATGCTTCAGATGGTTCGGTTGAGGGCAACATGGAGCCGGAATTAGGCCAAATACTCAGTTACGCAAATGCAATTGATAAGACACATTGGTAACATCCTTCTATGTGGTTTTAACAAGCCCAGAGAAGGTAAAATCGATGGTTTTTCATATTTAGAGAGTCTGAAAAAGCGTAAAAGGAGACTCCATTAGGGTACCTTTTCCGAAGGTAGTCTATTCAGTTTGAAAAAGGGGTAAACTAGCAACGAACAAACATCGATTCAAAAACATTTTAACGAGTGTGACAAAGACAAGATCACTTGGCAATCTTTTCATTTTTATGGAGTCTAAAAAGAGATTAACTATGGACTCCGTCGGAAATGTTCTTCTGGACCATTTTACGAGTGTGAAGGAATAAGGTCACTCGACGATCTTTTCAATTTTAGGGAGTCTGAAAAGAGCTTAACTATGGACTCCGTGGGGGTTCCTTTTTTCGTAAATTTAGTTTCTCAGGCCCGAAAAAGGGTTAAAATGATCCCTAATAATACTCTTCTAGAGAACCGAGGCTCCTAGAGTATACCTTTGTTGGCACAATTGACCATTTGGATCGAAAAAGGGGTAAACTACCACCGGAAAGATGTGCCTTCAAATTTCAGTTTAGAGAGCATGAATGTCAACAAGATCGCTCGACAATATTTTCATTTTTAGAGGGTCTGAAAAGGGCTTAAAACAAGACCCGTTGTGTTTTGGGAGTCCTGAGGGTCAGGTCAAGCAAGATAATGAATCATCCAAATGAGGCTCATAATTGTAATCAAGAAAAACTAAAAATGACTCTCAAGCCTATAGTCATTAGTGACAACATGGACTCCAAAATGCAACTAGGATCTACCTAGGGTGTCCATGTACAGGTAGGATCTACCACTAAATTACGACACTTCTAGAGAAAAAATAGTGTTTTGTGTCGCAATCGGTGGGATCGATCTTATGGCAAAGAGAAAAAAGACAACGAGGTGCAACCAGTGGAAGTGGAAACTTATCTTATATGCACAAAGTTGAAAAAATGACTTTTCACGAAAAGACCTTTAAAATAACCCAAATTTCCAAAAAAAATTCCAAATACCCAAAGTAACATTTATTGTAACATCCCCTAAGAAACTCTTGAACCATATTAAATGATTTTTAGATTAGAAAAAATGACAAAGGGGTCCAAAAAAATGAAAAAAAGTGGCCAAAAAGTCTATAAATAGAAGCTGACAGCTCATTGTCACCATTGCTAATTGAGAAATTGACTAAAATCCCAAAATACCCCTTTGTGAAAAGAGTTGATTCCGGGAGCCTCAGTGGATGAAACGAACTTCTGCTTGGACACACTAATCCCTCTTGCAATTCAATTCTTCCTTTATGCATTTAATTTTGTTTTTTGGAGGGGCGCTAACCTTTAAAAAGGCTAGCCCTACATATAAGCAGGATTTCTTATGACAACTCACGTGTGCACACGCGACTGTGTATATTACAACCCGTGTATACCCACTAATATGTGAAAACATTTAAAAAATGCAAGAGTTGACCCTCCTGAACTTTGTCTATTACAGGTTGTATGTTCACTGGAGAGAGAGAGAGCATGAGGACATTGATCTTTTGGTCGACAAGGACCCTGATGCTCTTTCCGCATTGTTGCAATGTGGTTTGTTAAAGTTTTTCCATTGTCCTTTCATGCGGGCACAACCTAGGCTACTGAACGCCTTGGTTGATTATTGGCATCCTAACGCATAGGCCTTCATGCTTGAGGGACAGTCATTGACTCCAATGACCAAGGATATCTACTTTCTGACTGGCCTCTCAAGGAGAGGGGAACGAGTCAATTTTCGCACTTTTCCTTCCGGGCCTCACAACATAGCGCAGTTTATTGGACTCCATTGTGAAGCTGACAAAGACAAAATGGTCACACAGGTGCCGATAAGAAATATTTCAAACTTATCATTGAAAGTGATAGTGTTTCTCATTGGGTGGATCATTGGGTCTGCGTCTTTGCTTCAGGCTTCCCAGGTGCACATGAAATGTGTGGTTCACTGCTTAAATGCATAAATTTTTGACTAGAGCACCACATTACTGGATTGTATGAAGAGGCAACTAATAGCGTGTTGAATGCGGAGACACATAAACTTTGGGCTTGGGACTATTATTTGTGCTTTATTCTTCAAGAGAGTACCTGGTCTCAGTCCTAGAGAGACGATATGAGGGCATGAGGCCTCTCACCCTGCCCTATGAAAATGGGCGGTGCTGTTTCCATGATAGGGGGGAGGAAGGACTATTGAGGCCTTCGATGACAAGTTTTTTTCTTGGTGGGCGTGACAGATTCCGGCCATAGAGGACTACCCCTATGCCGAGATCAACTTCTCTAGAGATCCTGAGATGCCAGTACCTCCCGAAGAGGAGCGAGGAGAGATGGTAAGTTTGTTTTTTGTTTTCTAAAGTTATTTAATTTTTATGTTTTTTCGAATATATCATTTTTTTGTATACCAGAGTATCTGACACGTATGTCTTTGTTATGTGCAGATGTGGGGCTAGTGTCTCCAACAGAATTTGCGAGGAAAAGGCAGCATCCTCGACTAGAGGCGGGACTAGCCACATCTTGTGGACCATCAACAGCAGGGGGACCTCCAACCGGGGAGGTTGAGAGAGTTTTGATATGGGTAGAGCGGAACCTCACCGCACTTACTCAGATAGTCCCCATGGCAGAGATCGAGGATCTCCCACAGTCCATGCAGACTCACATTGTTGGGGTACCACAGGCTTGGGTCCAGCTTTTTCAGCATCTGGATAACGTCGTTGTTCATTACAGCAGGGCCAACAGGCCCCACCCTTAGCTTAGACTGGACTTCTTATGTTCCGAGGGCACCTTTTGTATATTTTTTAGGGAATAAGCCCCGTGAATCTTTACTGAACACATATTTTTTGAGGCACTCGCACCCGCTTATGTACTCTGACACTTTGTGATATATATATGTGTATTTACATCTTTTTGTGTTTTATGGATTACATTTATTTTCAAATGTATTTACATGTGTGTGTGTCTTTTTCTTACATGTGTGCAAGATGCCAATCTAATATATGATTATCTAGAGTATCTATAACTTGATTTAATCTCCTAGGGTCATGGATATACGTAATGTAATAAAAGATTTGTTCTAAGAGATGTACCCTAAGGAACCATCAGTGTAGAGTAGGATCATGAACACGGTAAACTCCATTTAACTAAGACACAACCAACTGAGCATCTAAATAGACCCGTAGGTTAAAGATACCAAGAGACAAAGCATCATGAAGCAACTCAAGAACTGCGCTGTATTCAATGACATTGTTTGTGGTGTCACCTAAATAGATACCTCCTGAAGATAGAAATTGGCCTTGAGGTGTGAAAATCACCCAAGCTGCAGAAGTAAGCCTCTGAGTGTGATGACTAGCGTTGTCTGCAAACCCAACAAACACCTCTGATTCACTTGACATCTGCCATAGTGAAAAAGATAACATAAAAAATGAAACGTCCATAAAACCAAAAGAAAAAACTAAAAAGTAATAGTACAAAGAATATACATATGTTACAAAAAGTCACCCAAGGCGACCCACCTATGAGTAATACTTCTTGAGGTAGAGCCCATTTCTAGGCTCTCCCAAAACATTTCCCTCACAATCCACCAGACGATAAGCTCCCTTCTGTAGTACTTAATTTACAATGAAAGGTCCAAACCATATGGGTTTGAACTTGCCTGCCCCCAGTGGATCCTTAGCTTGGTCATATACCAGGACAAGGTCACCTTTAGAGAAGATCCGAGGATGAACAGACCGATCATACTGCTCATTGAGTTGCTCGAGGTATAGTAAACACTCTTCAAGTGGTGAAGTGTATGGCAATAATTGTACTGCCAACTTGAGAGACAGGATCTGGCACTCTATGGGTAAGACTGCTTCCAGCCCATAAATGAGTTGAAAAGGTGAGAAACCAGTTGCAGTCTTAACAGACGTTTGGTAAGCCCATAATGCTGAGTATAACATCAAATGCCAATTTGACTTGGCTGAATTGATCATTCATTGTAGAATGGTCTTAACAGATTTATTTACATCTTCCACCTGACCATTCACTTTTGGGTAGTAGGGTGATGAATGTTCTTTCTGCAACCCAAGATTTGACGTTAACTCGATCATCATTTTGTTCTAAAAGTGACTTCCATGTTCAATGAAAATCTCTCTCGGGGCGTCGAACCTTGCTATTATCTGGTTGAACAAAAAGAGAGCTGTTGTCTCCCCATCATCTTTGAACATTGGCATAGCTTCGACCCACTTGGTGAAGTAGTCTACTTCTATGATGATATAGCGGTGCCCCCTTGCTGAAGGGGGGTTTCATGTAGTGTAATCAATCCCCCATTTAGTGAAGGGACCAATGGTAATAACGAGAAACATGGGAGTGGGGTGTGCCCTCATCTTACGAGAGAATATATGACACGAGTGGCACTTCTTGACCGATTCAACACAATCTTTGATTAATGTCGGCCAGAAGTAATCGGCTAATAGAATCTATTGGGTTGTTTCCAACCCAGAAAAATGACCGCCACATGCTCCAATGTGGAAATCGTTAAGCAAGATTTTTTCTTTTTCATGAGTGAGACATCGACGAAGGATGCAGTCTATACCTCGATGATACAAAGTGTCCTCCAGTATGAGATAGTTCTTGGCTTGATGGCGTATACGGTGACGCTCATCACGAGAAGCAGGGGCAGGGAACTTCAAAGTCTGGAGATAGACAAGCACATATCCATACCAGGGGTCGGAAGATGGAATAAAAAACATGTCTTCTTTGATAGGAGAATCATCGGGTATAACATCACCTGATTCCACCGGAAGTTTCGATATGAGTTTTGGAAAGACCATCGACTTTTTGAATTTCACCAAAACGAAATCCAAATTGAATTCCTGGAGGATAACTATCCATATTTTTATCTTTCCGTCGATGACGCATCATGTCAGCATGTATTGAAATGGATTCACAATAGCTATGATGGTGGTCTTGTGAAACAAGATGTAATGATGGAACCATTGGAAAGCATAAACTGTTGCCAACGCAAGTTTTTCAATGTGGGAATAATTGAGTTGCGGTCCAACTAGGCCTCGGCTCAGGTAATAAACCATGTATTCTGAGAGAAAATCATCCTCTTGAACCAATACCATACCAATGGTCGACTCTGCAATGACCAAGTATAATATGAAATATTTATTATAATTGATTGGCCAAAGCAGAGGGGTTGATGTGAGGGTGTGTTTCAACGCTGTGAAAAAGGAAAGGAACGTCCTTCTTCAATAAATGCATGAAACCCTTTGTGATCTCGACATAGTTTGTGATGAACTGCTGTAAAAAGTTCGCTTTTCCATCTAGACTCTAAAGCTGAGGAATGGTGCATAGGGTGGGAAATTGAACTATTTCCTCTACCTTTAGAGGATCGACCATGATCCCTGTTTTTGAAACTATGAAACCTAGAAGATGACCCGATGTGACGCAAAAACTACATTTGTTTGGATTCAAGCGGATTCTGTAGTAGTGACACTGTTCAATGATAAGTCAGAGGTGTGTAGGATGATCAGATCTCTTGTGATATCATGATGCTAAATCATCAAGATAAGCCTCGACTATGTGTTTGAGGTTGTGGAAAGAAAAAGACATGGCCCGCTGAAACGTAGCTCCAACATTTTTCAGACCAAAAGGCATCTTTGGATAAGAGAATGTACCCCACAGATCAATGAAAGTGGTTTTGTGTTGGTCTTTGGGCTTGATCTGTATATGATTGTATCCCAAAAACCCATCCATGAAAGAAAAGGCCTCGCAACCTGCGCATTGATCGACAATCTAGTCAATAAATGGCATGGGGAAATTATCTTTTGGACAAGGCTTGTTCAGATCACCGAATTCCGTACACACGAAAATCGTACCGTATTTTTTGTTGAATGGCATTGGATTTGACACCCATTGAGTCAATTGGATGGGGTAGGTGAAACCAGCTTTAAGTAGTTTCTCTACTTTAGCTTTAATAGCTGTTTCTTTCCTAAGATTGGCCAGACGAAGCTTCTGCCGGACCGACTTAACATCAGGATAAGTCATGATTTCATGTTCGACGATTCTTGGATCTATGTCTGGCATTTCCTTGTAAGACTAGGAAAACATGTTGCAGAATTCTTTAAATAAATCTATGTAGATTTGAATCTCCTCGGGGGAGCAGTCTGCTCCGACAAAAATATTCTCCATGATGCCAGGGGTTCTAGAGATGTCGATAGGTATTGTTTCAGCTATTGTTTCCATATTTCCTTAGGCATAAACTACATGCGTTGCCAAAGGATTGATGGGATAATATTTATCTCCATTCATAGTCAGAGTGAATTCACTTGCTTCAATTCGTCTTAACTCTAGGAGGAAGTAAGATCTATGATGAAGATCATCCCAGGGTCTATTCGGGCTAGTCATAGCCTCAATAATCACCTCATCTGAGGGTAATACTAATTCTAAATAATTTGTATCAACAAGGGAACCTTGAGCCCAAATAGGCTTGAGCACCGGATCTAACTCTTGTGCGAGAGTCGAGTCGGGGTTGGTGGAAGCTTGCTAAATAATCGAGTATGCAACTTCTTCCATAGATAGAGGCATGGCCATGCCATGGTGCTCTGTCCCTTCCATCATGGATAATGGGGAAGGATGAGTCCATGGATCATTAAATTACGTCGTGCGAAATGACGAAAGTTGAAAAATTTCAGCCCGAGGCTGGTCAGGGACAACCGACATGAAATGGACATTATCAGTCAAAGGCAGGTAATCGAAAGTACCCATCAAAGGTGGGCACAAACCAACCCTATGTTGGCGATGTCAGGCTGAGGGTTATCAATCATCGGGACCATGGAGACTCCCGATGAAGGTTCAGGATGAGAGAAATATAATTGATCAATGGTCACGATCTAACCCTCGTGTGGAAACAACAAGACCTGTAAAATTGTTGCGACCACTACTTGCATCGCATACTTCCAACTCCTTCCTAATAATATATTGTAGTCGAGAGATGCATCAACCACTTCAACTTTGATGCACACATTCCCCCCCCCTAACTGGATTGGGAAGGAGGGGATGATCCCATGTGGCTGAAAATAATGACCGTCGAAAGTCGTAAGAAGAGTAGGTGATGGAGAAAAAATGGGTTGGTCGATGGCCTTCCAACACGCCAAAGACATCCCACATGTCTATGTGCCCTCATCATCCACTGTGCAAAAAATGTTCCGGGTAAAATTTTTCATGGTGTAAGCCACTACTATCTGAAAAGCTATGTGGTAAGGAAGACGAGGTTTTAAGTCGGTCGTATGAATCATGATCATTCCTGTTGTTCCAGAGTCTGTACTTAAGGTTAGAAAGTACAGGGTCTAGGCATTCGAAAGTGGTGTGAAAGATAAAAAAGGGGGAGGATAAACCTTCGGGAAATGAAGCTAAGGCTGATTTCTAAGTTGCCTCTATCTTGCTTCCAAAAGTTCCTGGATTCTTATATCTCATTCAATGGTGGCCCATGAATGTTCGAGTTCTACCGGGTGGTGGCTATTTTAATTATGGTGTCGAAAAGGTTCAAAGCGATGATGGTTTGATCCGACAAGCCGGGTTCAATATTGGGTTGTCTGGCAACATAGACAATCATAGATGAACAAGGAAAGTTAAAGGAAAGTTTGAGGTTTAGGATGCTGCCTCAAATTTTGGATCGTAAAAAGAGTACTCTCGAATCCAAAATCACAGATAGAATGCAAACCAAAGGCCTTTTCCTGTAACTAAGTTAATTTTTAATAAATCATGTGAGAAATGTGAGAAAACATTAAGTTGTCTATAATGCAAGGCTCCTATCAAGGGAGAATCTCACCCTGTAAAAAAAAGAAGAAAAAGACAAGAAGAAATATGACGAAGCATAAAATATAAAGATCTAAAAAAAAAAAAATTCACAGGTCTTGTACCTGCTGATAGCCGATACAGAAGAAAAACTGCAAACGAATAGACGTATAAAAGTTGATCACCATGGTAGGGGTTATACTAAATTGTAGTGAAGCATTCATTAGACATATATATGCGAAATGAAATTGAATATAATATAACAGAGGAAACAAACTCATAACTCAGTCTTGACAGAATAAGGAATCTTCGGATTTCTTTGTATTAATTTTCAAACGAAAAGTCTCTATTACAATCAGCCAAAAAATGTCCAGCCCCATTTCATTCTTCAAAATGCCTATATATACAAACTTATGAACGTTTTAATTTCAATAATTCTCAAAATTTTCGGTTACAAAATGAGAAGTTCAAGCATTTTGCTTCTTTGCCTTTGTCATCTTTCATGCGGGTGGAACACCTTCTTTTCTTTACTCTTTGGATTCTAAAAATAGAACAGGCAGATACTTGTCATTATTTAGTATTGGGAACCTGTCCTTTCACCTGCTTGGTGCAAGTGACGCACCTCTCCACCAACTGGGTTATCATCCTGGAAGGCTCTGCTTGGTGGTTTGCCTTAAAAGTGTAACAATCCTTCGCTAACTGTGGCAACCTTCCTCCCACTTGTCGGTCTTCGACGATGATATAACATAACTGTATACTTGGTTTTATTAACCATTTATCCACTTGGACTATGTCAGTCTGGTTGATCTGTGATATTTCAACCCACTCTTTTTCCTCATTCTCCTTGATATTTAGCAGGTGCTTGGCTATATCGATCTGGCCCAGTGTCCCAGCGCTACTTTCATTATTGAGATTCAACAAACTTTCATCTATCAAGATGAAGGTTTCTTCATAAGAGTTTCTTACCTCTTTAGCGTGTTCTCTTCTCTCTGATATGTTTCACTCCCACGCCTTCAACAAGATGTTACCTTTGGTCCGCTCTGGGATGGAGAGCTTTGAACTACTGCCCATTTCCTTTTTCGTCATGGCTATGACAACCTCTTGGAAAGTGACCCAAGCCACCCCATCTTCTCTTTCTCTCAAAGAGATGTCTTCTAGCACTTGATCAATGATCTGGCAGTACTTTTGAATGGTTTCCACTTTAGCGAGTAAATTTTGTTGAGCTGCTGACACTCTTTTTCGGATTTCGATAGCTTGGGATTGGAATATCCCAATATCTATCACCTGGCTCTCGGTGAAATTTAACTTTGCCTGTAACTGCCCTATCAATTCTTCTTGCTAGCTTATTTGTGACTGACTGGTCTAGGTTTACAACTATGTTTGTTCGAGATCGTATTTGAGCCACTCGATTTCTTTTTGATCGGCTCCTTTGACTAGCTCTAGACCTGTGTTCACTTGATCTCTGACAGTAGCTTCTGTTGTAGCTAGCTTAGCCTCCAAATTTTTGATCAAGTGGTTCTTTCGCTGTAATTGTTCTTTTAGGGATCCGACAAAGTATTGGTTGGATGTAGCAAAAGCCCCTAACGTCCCTGCTATCTTAGTTTCAAATTCCTCCTTTTTCATGACTTTTCCATTGGCTAGGATTTTGAATTTTTTGGCTACCGTGCTCGCTTCTTGGTAAGCTATTGCTTCACAATGGC
Source organism: Picea engelmannii (assembly GCA_009831015.1). Taxonomy (NCBI): domain Eukaryota; kingdom Viridiplantae; phylum Streptophyta; class Pinopsida; order Pinales; family Pinaceae; genus Picea; species Picea engelmannii. Next base: position 218,802 of record ML780132.1, on the reverse strand, counting down.
ATTTCTCTTCTTATCGAAGAAAAATTCATTTGGAGGAAACTCTTCTACAATAATAAGCGTTAGTTCTTTGCCGAAAATCCATCCCTCACTGGGGATCCCCTTCATGGACTATAGGGGAGTGAAAGAAATGATGGGACTGCTAATTTCCTTGGATGATTTCCCCAGGGTAACAACCAAGGCTGGCTTGCTTGGAGAGTTTGGGATCTCGGCTTCCTGTTTCAGGTCCTCGATTTTCTTTTTCTTTTCTTGATTTTCCCCTTGGTCAGGTCCTGAATCTTTAGAGCCCTTGGATTTCGTTTGCTGTACATTTGCAGTCAGTGGGTTCTTACCCTATAAGACTAGGGGAAGGCATCTTCGCTGGTGTTCTTGAAATTTGAAGAAATTGGCCATGTCCTCGGGCAACAAGGTTTGAATCCAACTTAGGACCTCGGCATAAGATCTCGCCCCTCGGAAGATGTCATCATGAGGCGAATGCTCATGTTCATATATTTTTAGGCCACAACTCACCATGTGATTACCCACGACCTTGTGTGGGTCATGTTTCTTAAACTCAATGTGGACCAATTTAATATACTCTAAGGCTGCTACCCCGGATTTTGCATGTCCGAAATCTAATAAAGAATATGTATTCAAATGAATGGGGAAGGGCGGCCATACCTTCATCGAAAAACCGTTAATCTCTTTTCTTATGCCACCGATCATGGTTTTCCTAGAAATTTTGCGACATACCATCCTATCCGGCATAAATAGTGGTAGAGCATACTAGGGCATAGAGGCACTGAAAACCCTTATGTATGAAAATTCTGCTTCTACATACCAGTAAACCACACTAATCAAGTTGGTGGCGATGCTATTTGAAACCTTGGGTAGTAGGTTACCAAAGATGGAGACATGCATCAATACCATTACCTAATTGAAAATCTCGTATATGAATTATGTGGCCTTATCCTCACAAAGTTTTGAGTGATAGACATGGATAGGCTCAACATCAGATGGAGTCCATCTCCAACTCATTAGAGGGAAAGGCGTCATGAAACAAAGAATGTCCATGATGTAGGCGGACATGAAAAATGAGGCGGCTTTCCCATTCGCCTTTTGCGCTCGATATTCAGTAATCCGATTGGTTAGACTGTCTGACAACAATTTGGACCAGTCGAAGGAAAAACCTTCAGGGACTGTGTGAATCAGAGGCACCCACGGGAGGTAAAAGTGTGTAGTGTCCTCCCTCCCATACAACCTACAGGTCATCATTGCTATATACTTGAATTGTGGTTCTAAGGAAGAGATTGAATAAACTCTGTTACCATCCACCCTGAATTTTACGGGGTGCGAGACCCAATCTTTGATCAGATCAGACAAGTTTCTGTCATGTCGGGGAAATTTTTTGATTGCAAGAATTATATTTCAACCATTTGTAAAAGGTGGCTCCAACATAGGCTCCAACTAGGGATCTCGTCTTCCTGCGAGATGGAAAGAACAGTAGACCGCGTGCCTGTATTGGGTAAATGGAGTCAAAGGCTTCTTTCTATGAAACTTTCTTAGGAAGGGGATATAGAGGGAAAAAGAGATTTTGTCTTTACTTCTGAAAAGATTTTCGAAACCCCCATGCGTTGTAAACTCAGTTGTAGCCCCATTCATGATATTCTCCTTCTCGCTACTAAATTTAGGTCTTCTTTAAGATGATGAAAACAATCCTAGGAAATCCAACAGATCTTGCGGCTTTTGGCTTGCATCAAATGAAGTAAATTTCATGCTTTTAATCGGGGATCCCTGTCTGAACTTGGGATGCAGATCCGGTTTTGAAAAGGCTGGTAACTAGAGTAGAGTGAAATTTACATATGATAGCCTTATAGATACCTCAGATATTGCTTCACTGCCAACGAGCCTATTCAGTACCCCGGTGAAGTTATCTGTCCCTTTTTACTGAATTTCCTTTCACCACTTTGAATCATAATTATGCATTTAAATGCTGAGATGAGGGTAATCATTTATGAATTTACTTTCATCATCTTCTTGGACTAGATGGGGGCAACTAAATATGAATTTCCTTTCACCATATGTCTTATATTTTACTTTTTGAACACGAAGTGGGGGCAATCAGTTGTACCAAGTATACTAGGGATGATACCTGTGTAAAATTTGCAGTGGAGGTCTGTCAACTTGCTTTGATTACCCCAAACCAACCTTCTCTTAACTTTCAAAGCACCTTATCCCACAGGGAAAATGGGAAAGATTACTTTCAGGGGCCTTCCTTCGAGCAAGCCTCAATCTTTAGAAAACTGTTAAGAAGCCTAGGAGAGTCAAGATCAACCTACCTTTTAAGATCTTACCTTTTAAGATCTGTTTTCCATCTTCCAAAGCTAAAACATAATCTCTTCTCCCTCTGTGGGAAACCCAGAAATATGCTTGGTTTTTTAAGAAGGCAAAACCGAGGGTAGAAAGGGGCGACAAAGAAAGATCTAGAAATCGAAAAACAGGGGTCATGGATTAAACCCAACTCTTGGAACCCTTTCTCGGAGACGCTTTACTCTCTCTGCTTATTTTAATTACCTCTTATCTTTATCTAGATGAAACTCTTAGGACCTAGAGTAAGAACTCATTCTTTTAATGACATATCACACTTACAAGACCATCACAAAACTTTAGAGACCTTCATTTGAAAAATAGACTTCTCTGGAATTTACACCTTTGCCTTACCATTTTCGTTCTCTTTTGAAATAATGGAAAATATTTTCTATCACCTGATTTCGGTGAATTTATCTTCCGATATATGACCATCTGTTTTCTCCTTTCACTTGTTTGGGCTGCAAGCCGATATCTTGTAAGGGAACAACACAAAGAGTATCAGGGCTTTAAAAGAACTGAATGCATTGAAAATTTCATATCCCTACTTCTAGAAAAACATTGACCTATTTTATTTTTGATGAAAGTAGACTTACCAAAGAAAATTATGAAATAAAAAATAAAACACAAACTGGTATATACAGTGGGAATTTGGGAAGCCAATTATTGCATATAGTGTTTTAAATAACGCCTGTTGACAGTGGTGTTGAGGATTTTATCGTCCAAATTCTCTAACAGAAACAAATTTTTTCCTTCAGGAGATGTAACCTTGAATGGTTCGTACCAGATGTGATCGATTTTACCATGTTTTGTCGAGTCTTCCTTCCTAGCATCCCATTTTAAAACCAAATCTCCGGGGATAAATTCTCTGTCTTTGGCCTTACGATCGAATAACGCTTTCATGTTGTCCTGGTATTTCTGCAACCTTTTGTCCACTTTGGCCCTGTGTTGTTGGACTTCAATCAGCTGGTTTATTCTTCTTGTGACATGATTTGGTTCTTCTTTCTCATCTTGCCAAAGTTTCATTATGGGAAGCGCTAGATTTATAGGTAATACTACATCGGTCCCGTACACCATTTGGAAAGGAGAAGTGTCGATAGACTTTTTCGTGCCTATCCGATTTTCCCACAAAGCGTATTTCAAATGCACATGCCAAGATATTTTGTTTTCGCTCAACACTTTCTTAATTATATTGATTAGGCTCTTGTTTGAAGACTCGTCCAACCCATTTCCCTGGGGGTAATATGACATGGAATGACCAAGCACGATATTGTACTTTTGGAAAAAACTGACCATAGCCATAGATTTAAAGGCCTGGGCGTTATCCGTGACTATCTTTCCGGGGCAGCCGAATCTAGACAAAATTTTCTCTTCTAAGAAATCTATTACCACCGAATTTGTAGCCCTTCTAGTTGGAATAGCCTCCACCCATTTGGTGAAGTAATCTGTAGCAGTCAGGATCCATTTATGTTGAGCGCTAGAATGAGGATTAATTTCACCTATAAAATCTAATCCCCATTGCTGAAAAGGGGCTTCCGTTTTGATCAAAACCAACGGCATCGCTGGGAGTTTATGCTTGCCTATGAACAATTGGCAAGGGTTGTAGGCTCGGACCTTGGCGTTGATGTATGAGAAAAGTTTGGGCCAATAATATCCTACCCTCAGGATCTTATAAGCCATTGCCCTCCAGGTGTGATGTCCTCCACACACTCCTTCGTGAAATTGGCTTATGACCTTTTCTGTTTCTGATTCAACCAAAAAAACCAACAGGAAGCCAAGTGGGTCCTTCCAATACAATTGGATTTCGGATATACAGTACTTGTGTGCATGCAGCTTCAGCGTTCTGGATTTAGATGGGGGTAAGTCACTTAGGCACTTCAAGGTCAATAGGTAGGACACTATGTCTTTGTACCAATCTGATGAAGCAAACTTCTCTTCGATTTTGATTTCAGTTATTTGTTCATCGAGCTCGTTCATTTCCACACACTCTTCACCTCCCTACAGGCCATTTATTCCGGGAGCTCTGAAATTTGATTCAACTAAGAGTTTAGCCAAACCTTGTCCCTTTACTAGTCTTGTTGGTTTTATCTCCAGGTCGAATTCTTGAATTTTGGCAAGCCACCATCCTCTTTTGCCATCATTGTAAGACTAAACCAAAATGTCTTTTACGAAGCTGGTGGGTATGTACGCAATTACCTTGGAATGAAACACGTAGGTTCTGAAAGCCTTTGACGCCTTCACCATAGCATATGCTTGTTTTTCCATTATATCATATCTGAGTTCAGCGTCTCTAAGACTTTTGCTAAAAAAGGCTATCAGTTGCTTGAAACCTTCTTCATTTTTCTGGAGGAGTACCACGGCAAGTGTGTGTTCGGAGGCGAACGAGAAAATAAGAAAATCCTTTAGATAATCAGGGCTTGCTAGTATGGGTGCCTCACTTATAACCTTCTTGATGCGTGCAAACGATTCTTTGTATTCTGCTGTCCATTTCACTTCATTGTTTTTCTTTAGCATATCTGTGATCAACTTCACAATTTCAGTAAAGTTTGGGATAAATCTCCTCAAAAAAATTATTTTTCCTAAGAATGACTGAATCTCTTTTACATTCCTAGGGATATTTATTGTGTCTATAGCTTCAACTCTTTTAGGATCAATTTTAATTCCATCTCGAGACACAATATGGCCCAAGAGTTTACCTTCTTGCATAGCAAAGTGAGACTTTTTAGGGTTTAAAGACAAACCAAACCTGCAGCATTTATCAAACGTCTGCTTGAGATGTATCAGATGATCTTCATCAGATTTAGAAAACACGGTTAGATCATCAAGATAGATAACCACAAATTTGTCCCTTTCGCCAATGAAAGCGATATACATAGCGCGTTGGAAAGTAACACCTGCATTCATTAAACCAAAAGGCATCTTGTCATACATAAATTTACCCCAAGGGGTGGTGAAGGCTGTTTTTTCTTTATCATGTTCGTTGAAGACAATTTGATTGTACCCTGAAAACCCTTCGATCATCGACATCCTATTTGCCCCAACTACTTTTTCTAAAATGTGATCCATTTTGGGTAGAGAGTAATTGTCTTTGAGGGAGGACTTATTTAGATTTATAAAATCAACACACAGTCTAATTTCCCCGCTTTTCTTTCTAACCGAGACCAGGTTTGCTACCCAATCGGAATATCTCAGTGGTACGATTATTTTTGCATCCAGGAGCTTTTTGACTTCCCTTTCGACCACGGGCAATAAAATAGGATTGATTTGTCTGAGTTTTTGTCTAAAGGGTTTGAAACCAGTTTTCAGAGGTATCTTATGTTCAATCACAGTGGTGTCATAGGTTCTCAGCTCTTCATATGACCAAGCGAAAACATCTTTGTACCACCTGAGTAAGTCTTTATACTTTCTTTTTACCTCGGGAGGAAGGTGCTTTGATATTTTTACTATCCTAGACTCCTCTTTGGTCCCTATGTCGCATTATTCAACCTCTTCTAGTTGGGGTTGCAAAGCATATTTTAAGGGCATATCATTTTGGTCGAAAAGTCTCTCTAGAGGGATTAGTCCCTTTGGAATTTGATTGTTCTTTAAAACCAACATGTGATGATTATAAATTTTCTCTCGGAACTTCTGAGGCTCCTCTCCCTCTTGCATGATCCAGGCATGATCATTTTGGTTCTCCTAGTCAATGTGCGTTTTGGAGAAATCACCCACCATTTCTAGGAACTTTCTGATCTGTTTTTCATCCTCAAAGACCTGTCAGTGTTGTATGTTATTTGGTATGGATGGTCTGTGCCTTACCTCTATGTGGTATTTTACTTTAAAAGCGGTAGGGGGTACGAAAGTTGAAGCTTCTTTGGCTAACGAATCGGCTTGTAGGTTTTCGACACGTGGGATGAAATGAACATTTACCGATGAAAATAATTTTTCCATTAAATCCCAGGCGCAATTCCTATAAGATCTCAATCTTGGGTGTTTGGCCTGGTATTGCCGGTTTATATGCTTCACTATCAACTCTGCATCTCCGTATACTTCCAAGTTCTTTATGTTCAGCTTCCTGACAGCTTCTAATCCTAAGACTAAGGCCTCATACTCACATACGTTATTGGTACAGTCTATATCCCATTGAAGCATGTAAGAGAAAGGAATAACAAATTCATTTTTAGGTGCTACAAACAATACTCCTACACCTTCTCCTTCATATGACATGGCATCATCAAAAAACATTTTCCAATTTCCAGTGCTATACAAATTTTTGTCTATCTTTCCTGATTCATTTTCATTTATGTAATTCTTTTCTATACAACTATTTACACCATCATCAAAAGACAAAATACAATTTCCTAGATCTTGATCGACAACATAAATAGGAAAATTGTTAGGATTCTGCGGGTCGTTCACTGTGTATGCTAGCCTCGTTTCCCTATAGAGCCGAGTAAATTGTCCACCAAACATAGGAATCATGGTGTAGTTCATGTATAGTTGAAGAGACCCCCCAAGTTTGGCTCCCCACAACCTAGATAGCAGTAAACCATACTTCGGAGGTATATCGGCGATAACTACATCCATTAGGACGCTTTTCACCAGGACCTGTGCAAGGGTGAATACTAAATCTTTTATCATACCAATGCACTTAACTCTTCTTGAATCGAAAGAGTAGAGATCTCCATAAGGCATGGTGATCTTGAGGCCTAGTCTGTCCATAATATACTTGGGCATCACATTATGCGAGGCCCCAGAGTCTAGCATGCAGTTATGCAACAATTGATCATGCACATTCAGGGTAATATAGAAGGGGGCGACGTTGTCTTTGGAACCCTCGAAATGTGGACCAAAAGTGATATTAGGCTTATCATCTTCCAAGTTTATTACGTCAGAGTGACTTTCTAGATCTGAAAAACCTATCATTTTGGTTATCTTCTTTCGATACACATGATTTTTCGCTAATTCGACCAGGGGGATTGGTATTTTGATCTTATTTATCTCATTTTCAAGGCTGAAACCTCCACTACCTTTGTCCATTTCTCTGGTTGAAACCTTGGACTCCTTCTTTTCTAACTTATTTGTTTATGCTGATTTATTTCCCGTGAGTTTATCTACCGGTATATGTGTTTCAGTTGTCTTAGTTTCTTTCACTTGGGTCTCAACCTCCTTTACTTTGGGATTCAACGAATCTACCTCTTTTACTTTGCTATTAGGTATATCAGTTTCTTTTGGGATGAGCTGGTATATTTCTCCTCTGGGGAGAATTTTCTTGGGTTGAGGAGTTGACACAGGTTTGTTTTTAGGCCTCAGGTTGTACCTATGTTGGACCTCAGCCATTATAGAATCGGTTATTTCTTGATCAATAGAAACATCAGTGTTGTTTATGTCAATGTCTTTATTTGACGGTTGCAGTGTGGTTAAGGACTTCTCATAGTCTTCTTTAGTTAAGTAAGGTTGTGTGCAATTGTCACCCAAATTTGTCACATCTTCATCCAGGTCCTCGAAATCTTGCAGGTCGTTTCCTCCTATAAAATTTTCATTTTTTAAAGGAGTTTGAATTTTCTGGTCTTCATTTTTAATCCGTCTTTGTTGATTTTGAGGATTGGGGTTTCTTCTGAATTCCCTCTTCATGAAAGGATCTACCTTGGATTGATCTAGCTCCATTCTGGAAATCTTATTTGATAACTCTTTGATTATCCTAGCCATATCATCAATTTTATCATCTGAGGATCTACTAGGCCCTGAGGGTCCCGATTGTTCCCTAAAACATTTGGTTTCTCGGTTTCCCATTTATACCTTTGTTTTCAATTTTCCATAAGCCATCATGTTAGATTTGATCTCTACGACATCATATTGCATTCGGGTCAAGGTAGCCCCTCTCCTTTCTCTCAAAAGAAGTGTGAAATCAGGTTCGAAGGCTCCCGCAAAGGTTACCTTGGCTGCAGTTTGGGATGGTTTAACTTCGACTGGGATCTTATTATATAACTTGTTAAATATTTGAATGAATTCCATAACAGTTTTTGAATTTTTTTTTTTTAAAGACCCAAACTTAGTCAAATAATACAAATGGTCTTTCCTTTCTCCCCATTATCTAAGAAAATAATCTTCTAGGGAATAATAGGATAATATCGAACCTACGGGTAGACTTCAAAACCAGGTTCGTACCTATCCTTCGAAAGTATGGACAAACAACCTCGAGTATACATCTTCGTGTTCGAGACCTAGGATATCTACGAACTGATCAAAGAAATTTATATGTTCGGCCGTGGTCAAGTCCCCTTCCCCTGTAAATTTAGGTAAGTTTTTCATGTAGTTTTCAGGAAGGTCGTGAAGAGGGACAGGCAGGACCAGAGGTGCATATCTTGCAGCTACTTTAGCGAAAACTCTGGGAGGCATGGGTGGCCCTTGGTCCCCCACTCCTCCTCCTAGAGCCCCTCCACTTCCCCCTCCTAAAACCCATCCACCTCCTCCTCTGGTAGCATCCATCGGTACTACAGGATAGGAAAATGATGCGTTATAAAGAGGGTTCTGGAACACTAAAAGAGAATCCTTAGCTTCTTCGAGAGACGATAAAATTGAAGAAAGATGAAAAGGGATGTGAGCGATTGGTTCCTAGGAATCGCAAGAGATGTAATCAGGGGAACCCGCGAGCATGGAATCTGAGTATATGGTATACTCTTCGAGACTAGGCGGGGTCGTGAATCTAACTGAAGGGTCGACGGGATATTGATCATTGATAAATTTACTGCAGGATTTTCACCTTTATGTACGCCATAGTTTGTCGGATGGATTTCACTTTTAACTTCAGGGAGAGATAAAGTTGGGTTGATGGTTTCAGGGGGGAAATTGTGCGAAGTTGAAGGTTCAAAAGAACTCTTAGCCTTTGGCTATGGGTACTTAAGTTGGTAGACGACAGTGGTCGGCTTAAGGGAACCTTTTGTTTTCAATTATTTTTCAGGATCGGAAACGGGCGTGGTCTATTTACCATCCAGGTTTTGTCTGGTGTTCCTTCACCCAGAAACCATCTTACTTAAACATGGAGTCGCCAAGTGAATGATGAAAGCTTAGCCTTAACAAGGTGTTCACCCTTTGTTCACTATCAAAGGGTAGGAACTAAGCATGTCGTTCTCCCAGGGAAGAGGTTTTGTAACTTCGGTTCCTGACAATGGCACCAGAAAGATGTTGTTCCAGAGTCTGTACTTAAGGCTAGAAAGTACAGGGTCTAGGCATCCAAAAGTGGTGTGAAAGATAAAAAAAGGGGAGGATCAACCTTCGAGAAAGGAAGCTAAGGCTGATTTCTAAGCTGCCTCTGTGTTGCTTCCAAAATTTCCTGGATGCTTATATCTCATTCAATGGCGGCCCATGAACGGTCGAGTTCTACCCGGGTGGTGGTTGTTTTAAGTATGGTGTCCAAAAGGTTCAAAGTGATGATGGTTTGATCCGACAAGCCGGGTTCAATATTGGGTTGTCTGACGACAGGGACAGTCATAGAGGAACAGGGAAAGTTAAAGGAAAGTTCAAGGTTTAGGATGCTGCCTCAAATTTTGGACCGTAAAAAGAGTACTCTCAAATCCGAAATCACAGATAGAATGCAAACCAAAGGCCTTTTCCCATAACTGAGTTAATTTTTAATAAATCATGTGAGAAATGTGAGAAAACATTAAGTTGTCTATAAAGTGAGGCTCCTATCAAGGGAGAATCTCACCCTGTAAACAGAAGAAGAAAAAGACAAGAAAAAATCCGACGAAGCATAAAATATAAAGATCTAAAAAAAAAAAAAAAGTTCACAGGTCTTGTACCTGCTGATAGCCGATATAGAGGAAAAACTGCAAACTATTAGATGTCTAAAAGTTGATCACCACGGTAGAGGTTATACTAAATTGTAGAGAAGCATTCATCAAACATATATGCGTGAAATGAAATTGAATATAAGATAACAGAGGAAACAAACTCATAACTCAGTCTTGACAGAATAAGGAATCTTCGGATTGCTTTGTATTGATTTTCAAACAAAAAGTCTCTATTAAAATCGGCCAAAAAAGGTCCAGCCTCATTTCCTTCTTCAAAATTCCTATATATACAAACTTTTGAACATTTGAATTTCAATCGTTCCCGAAATTTTTGGTTACAAAATGAGAAGTTCAAGCGTTTCGCTTCTTTGCCTTTGTCATCTTTCATGCAGGTGGAACACATTATTTTCTTTACTCTTCGGGTTCTAAAAATAGAACATGCAGACACTTGTCATTATTTGGTACTGAGAACCTGTCCTTTCGTCTGCTTGGTGCAAGTGACACACCTCTCCACCAACTAGGCTATCAATCTGGAAGGCTTTGCTTGGTGGTTTTCCTCAAAAGTGTAACAATCCTTCACTAACTGTGGCAACCTTCCTCTCACTTGTCGGTCTTCAAAGATAATAGAACATAACTGTATAGTTGGTTTTATTAACCATTTATCCACTTGGACTATGTCAGTCTGGCTGATCTGTGATATTTCAACCCACTCTTTTTCCTCGTTCTCCTTGATATTTAGCAGGTGCTTGGCTATATCGATCTGGCCTAGTGTCCCAGTGCTGCTTTCATTATCGAGACTCAAAAATATTTCATCTATCAAGCTAAAGGTTTCTTCACAAGAGTTTCTTACCTCTTTAGCATGTTCTCTACTCTCTGATATGTTTTGCTCCCATGGCTTCAACAAGATGTTACCTCTGGTCTGCTCTGGGATGGAGAGCCTGGAACTACTGCCCATTTCCTCTTTTGTCGTGGCTATGACAGCCTCTTGGAAAGTGACTCGAGCCGCCCTAGCTTCTCTTTCTCTCAAAGAGATGTCTTCCAACAGTTGATCAATGATTTGGCAGTGGTTTTGAATGGTTTCCACTTTAGCGAGTAAATCTTGCTGAGCTGCTGGCACTCTTTTTCAGATTTCGATAGCTTGGGATTGGAATATCCTGAAATCTATCACCTGGATCTCGATGAAATTTAACTTTTCCTGTAACTTCCCTATCAATTCTTCTTTTTGGATTATCTGTGACTGACTAGCTTGGGTCAACAACTGTGTTTGTTCGAGATCGGATTTGAGCCCCTTGATTTATTTTTGATCGAAGTCTCTGACTAGCTCTAGACCTGTGTTCACCTGATCTCTGACAGTAGCTTCTGTTGTAGCTAGCTTAGCCTCCAAAGTTCTGATGAAGCGGTTCTTATGCTGTAATTGTAATTTTAGGGATCTGACAAAGTATTGGTTGGCTATAGAAAAATCCCCCAACATCCCTGCTATCTGAGTTGTTAATTCCTCCTTTTTCATGGATTTTCCATCGGCTAGGATTTTGAATTTTTTGGCTACCGTGCCCGCTTCTCGGTAAATCTCTTGCTTCACAACGACCTTTCTCTTATTATCAAATAAAAATTCATTTAGAGGCAACTCTTCTACAGTAATAGGCATTAGTTCTTTGCTGAAAATCCATCCCTCTCTGGGGATCCCCTTCGCGGACTATAGGGGAGTGACATAAATGATGGGACTACTGATTTCCTTGGATGATTTCCCTGGGGTAACAACTGAGGATGGCTTGCTTGGAGAGTTGGGGATCTCGACTTCCTGTTTCAGGTCCTCAGTTTTCTTTTTCTTTTCCTGATTTTCCCCTTGGTCAGGTCCTGAATCTTTGGAGCCCTTGGCTTCTATTTTCTGTACATCTGCAGTCGGTGGGTTCTTACCCTGTAATACTGGGGGAAGGCGGCTTCGCTGGTGTTCTTGAAATTTGAAGAAATCGGCCATCTCCTCGGGTGACAGGGTTTGAATCCGACTTAGGACCTCGGTATAAGATCTTTCCCCTCGGAAGATGTTGTAATGAGGTGAATTCTCATGTTCATATATTTTTAGGACACAACTCACCATGTGATTACCCATGACCTTGTGTGGGTCGTGTTTCTTAAACTCAATGTGGACCAATTTAATATCCTCTAAGGTTGCTACCTCATCTTTTGCGTGTCTGAAATCTAATAAAGAATATGCATTCAAATGAATGGGGAAGGGTAGCCATACCTTCCTTGAAAAACCTTTAAGCTCTTTTCTTATGCCACCGATCATGGTTTGCCTGGCGATTTCGTGACATACCAGCCTATCTGGCATAAATAGTGGTAGAGCGTACGAGGGCACAGAGGTGCCGAAAACCCTGATATATGAAAATTCTACTTCTACATACCAGTCAACCACACTACTCAAGTTGGTGGCAATGTTATCTGAAACCCTGGGCGGTGGGTTACCGAATATGGAGACATGCATCGGTACCATTACCCAATTGAAAATATCGTATATGAATATGTGGCCTTATCCTCCCAAAGTTTTTATTGATAGACATGGATAGGCTCAGCATTAGATGGAGTCCAGCTCCAGCTCATTAGAGGGAAAGGCGTCATGAAACAAACAACGTCCATGATGTAGGCAGACATGAAAAATGAGGTAGCTTTCCCATTCGCTTTCTGTGCTCGATATTCAGTAATTCGACTGGTTAGACTGTCTGACAATAGTTTGGCCCAGTCGAAGGAAAAACCTTCAGTGACTGTGTGAATCAGAGGCACCCACGAGAGGTAAAAGTGTGCGGTGTCCTCCCTCCTGTACAACCTATAGGTCATCATTGCTATATACCTGAATTGTGGTTCTAAGGAAGAGATTGAATAAACTCTGTTACCATTCGCCCTGAATTTTTTGGGGTGCGAGACCCAATCTTTGATCAGATCAGACAAGTTTCTGTCATATTTCTAGCATTCCTTCCACTTGAAATCTTCCAGAAACTCGGCATCGCGAAGTTTGGCGTGGGTGATAGTTTATACATTGCCTGCAAATGTTCAGGTCAAAAAGTCCCAATCGTCACCTACTGCTCGCTGATAATAGTCCTGGTCGGGATATCCACATGGTCTAGCACCCATCTGATCAAATAATAATAGGGAAGGAGCTGTGGCCTTGCTGCTATTTTGTGCATCTCCACTTGAACGACGATTTTGTATTTGGTGGCCAAATCGTCCTTCTCGTTATCACTGGAATCATCTGAACAATCCACCAATTCAGACTGAAGAATGTCAGAGACATATGACCAAGTTTTGATGGTATCAATACTTCGGGTTGAAGTATCGGAAACAGTATCTGAGCCTTGCCATGAACTCTCAACAATCGCCTTGGATGCTTCTCGTGGAGCCATGATAGAGGACTCTGTACTCAACTCTCCTGTAGTGAAGATGTAGATACAGGAAAAAGTTAGCTTGATGAAAAAGCTTCTTTGCGCAAAATAGAAATGAAATTTGAAATAATGAAAGAAATAACTCCTTTATCTTAGCCATTTAAAACCCCGGTGTCCTTGTGAATAGAACGGTCAATTCGTTTTAATGAAACATTTAGCAGTAAAAGCAATATCCTTATCTGTCACTTCGCCGTATCTCAAATCAATGCCATAACTTTTTGACGAGTCGCAACATAAATTAGCGCAAAGACATTTAAAATTACTCTATAGATGGTGCATATTAAATTTGTATTAATGCATTTATTGATCTAGCTTAGCTCCTTTAATTAGGTTTTGTTTGAGTCTTTAATCTCCTTTTTCGGCATTCGTCATATCAGGAGAAATCACCCCTTCCCTTTGAGCCCCCAAAAGCCAAAATTGCGATGATGCATTTTAGTTTAAAAAACACAATCTACATTAAGTTCTTAAAGAATATCGTGACTTCGTGACTCATGGCTACGAAGGTATGGTTCTTTGAAAGAGAGATTGTCGAGTCGCGAAACCCTGACAGTGTTTGACTATGGTTTAAAGCGACTTACCCCTGACACTAACCTGGGTGACTTTTGAAGCCATCTCGCGACGTCTCATATCGGACTTTGGAAACCTTGCAACTTGTAACTCCTGAAGAACAAAATCACGAGGTAAATAAAAGTGATAGACTTGCTTAATGGCTAGGTGATGATGATTTAGGACTATAACGACTATCGCCACTTCGCATGTCGGGGAAAATTTTTGATTGCAAGAATTATATTTCAACCATTTGTAAAAGGTAGCTCCAACAATTCCCAGATTACAAGTCTCAGCAGATCCTAAGGTAGCTAATAGAGCCTTTCTCTGGGAAGGGAAAATTTGGAGGACTTCCAAAGAAGACATTGCACAAGGGGTTTGTGACAAATCCACCACCATAGAGTAGGTTTGGGCGGCCCTTGCATTCAGATTGTGAGAAGCTTTCTTGAATGCACCTTTTGGGATGCGTGTTGTTGTTTTGCCCAATGTCTTCTCAATATAGAGAGGAAGATATGGGTTTTTGGCTTCTTTACTCTTCTCAGAGGTGCATGGAATTCTGTAGTCGCGTGTCCTAGTTTCTATGTCAACGTTACCTTTCATCATGTATACATTCGCGGACGAAGGATTACTTGAAT
>ML780132.1:186142-204053 GCA_009831015.1 Picea engelmannii | reverse complement strand
ATGTGGAAATGGGTTCATTAACACAATAGGTTGTTGTTGTGCCAATAACTTCCAGGCCTCCGCAAGCCGAGGGCACTGATGTGTTGGGTGGTCCTCCTTGCAAAGATTACAAGGGTACTTTGAATTCTTCTTTTCAATTTCACCCCTGCTAGCATTATCTATGGGTTTATTATCCCCCTTACCTGTCTTTCATTGTTTCTTCTTTCCGACAGGCTGTTGGGTGGCCTTCGGGTTTTTCGTTTGCACACTGTGTACATCCAAATTTTGGGTAGGGGGAACAGATGAACCAATGGTCTAGCTAGTTGTTGTCTACTGTATCGACAATTGTTGCAATTGATTTGACAATGGATCAATGGGCTTCATTTGTGCTGAACCAATAATTCCATCGGCATGTGGTCCAGACCTCTATCTGGTCTTGTCAAGTATTGACCTTGATGTGTCTGGAAAAATTCTGTAAAGTAAACTAGACTGAGAGTAAATCAACTCTAGCTGTTGAGCTCTCATTATCACATCTTCCTCGGAAAACACCTCGAATGTTGCAACGTATTTAGACAACAGGGGTACCAAATATTTAAGGAACCACTCTAACAAGAATGCTGGTGGGACTGGCACTTTTATCAAACTCTTCTGACGTTTCCATTCTCGAATGTGATTCGAGATATGATCCGCTTTTGTCTGTTCAAAGTTGGCCAACAATTCAGTGCCAACGTCGTATCTCATAGGTAATTGGAAATGGTTTAAGAAATCCATTGCCAATTCACCGAAGGAAGAGTATAGTGAGAGGTCAAGCTCGATGTACCATTTCACAACACTCCCTATGAGAGTGTGTTGAAACAATCACAACTAGATGGAGTCGTCTCTCAAAGATTTGGATGAGCACCATAAGTGGAAGGTAGTCACGTGATTGCCAGGATCTTCATTAGGCTTGGCTTCAAACTTTGGAATGTCTGAAGGCAACTTGGTCAGCATAGGAGGCCAACTTGGATCGTGACAGATGGGGTCATTTAATAACCTTGTCAAGTCTGGCAAGTGCAGGGTTGCCAGAAACGGTAGTTTGGGTTGTGGATTGTAACCAGGGAAAAAGGAGCCTGAATTTTGGCTGGCACCAGGTTGCTAGGAAAAGTTAGGTTGTTAGCCAGGGCTCTGGTAACAAACATGGTCGTGACCAATGTACGGATTCTGTGCTTTTTGAGAAATCATCAGTTGATTCTCGAAATAGAACGTAAAGGGCTTGGCTTGCATCACATTCCAAGGATTTTAGGAAGGGTTTCCCCCTGTCGATCTGACGGGCATAGGTGTTGAGCCTTGACTAGGGTTCCACTCGGTATGGAAGGGGTTTCCCCCAATCGACATCCCTCACAAGGGAACTGGTCCCTGCCATAGATTCCAACATCCTTGTGAGGAAGGAATTCCTAAGTTTCCCACCTGTGCAGGAATAATACCATGTATAGGATGTGGTTGTCCATAACTAGGGTTTCCCTTGGCTAAGATGATAGCTGAAGAGAAAGAATTGTGACCAAACGCACCGAATAAAGAGAACAATGTCAAACCAACCGACATGTTATAAGAAGGGAGTGCTTGACTACCTGCTCCAAACAAGTTTACGTTTGGCCCGATAGAGTGTTGTTGAACACCACCGAGTGAGGGGGACGAAGGGGGTATATGACCCTGTCGTAAGGGAAAGAGATAAAGGGGGTTGAATTCCCCCCCATAGATCCTTGCAGAGGAGTGTTGGAACTCCCTGCCCCTAGACCTAAAGTCTATAGAGTGGAGGAGGAAAGTACAATACTCGTCCCGAATCCAGGCATCCCGTATGAGAATGGAGGGTCTGTCGCACTCTGGGTAAACAAAGTAGTGATCGCCGCCATAGATAGAATCAAACCACTGACCAAGGTAGAAGAAGTCGAGACCATAGTGGCCTATACCAACGACGGTTGGTTAAGAGGTGGAACACCCCCTGTAGTGATGGACATGGAGGGAATATGAGTAGTCCTTGAAGAAATAGCAACATTGTTTTCCATTGCTGCTTGAGACACTATTAGGCACTTGTAAGGATAAACCTGTATGATGACGGGCATTGATAGATCAGTGCTCGAAGGTTTGTACAGACCAAGATCTTCCGCTCCAAGGTCTGATATGGTTGGATCCTTTGGAATTAATTTTTCTTCTCTCGAAGATGGGTCAGGCACAGTTTCCTGTAACCCAATTGTCCCAAAAGACCCTTGCTGGTCTAGTTTTCTCCTTAGCGGTGGTAGGGGAGGCGGGGTGGGGGTTCAAGGTCAACCAATGATAGGCCCAAAATCCTTCGTGACCAGTGGAACTCCTAATCCTCCACTATGTGATAAGATCAAATACACGCTAGGGTTATCTATAATCATTTCAAAACCAAGACGCACTAGAAAAAGTTCCTATGAGATAAAAGAAGCAGTCACTAGCTAGTTGGAAGAACAGTTACAACAACCAACACTAGAGAAACTTATCGATGCAAGTGAAACTCGAATACGGAAGCACCCTCCGGGTATACTTTGCAAAGAATGGCTCGATGTCTGTCTTAGGTACCACGGTATACCCCCACAGTCACCTGTATAAGTCACTAGAATGATAGGCAACTAAGTTTCCAGCATGCAAACAGTCACCAAGAGGGTACAATCGATAGTCGGGTGGACTGCAATGAGCAGGGTATCAAGCCCAAAACCTATCAAGGGTATCGAAATAAAGTGTTCTAGAAGATGACTGAGGACCTCGAATGGATTCGAGACCCATGAAGCTCTGTGGAAAATAAAATCAGCAGAATCCCAAGATAAGCCCTCTATATGCATTCCCCATTACGGTTGGTCTGGCTTTGGAGGGGTTATCTCCGCTACCTTTTTGTACACGACCTCGTGTTTAGCCCCTGTGTTAGAGGGGGGCCTTAGATATATTTCATGATACTAGACTTTTAATAGTCCCTAGCACATACTCCTATGTTTGTTTTTGCAGCCTTGAAGAATTTCCTCTCCAATCCTAAGTCAAGGCTCTAGCCTAGACTAGTTGATGGACCCTACAAGCATAAAGTCTAGTTGATTTTGATTAATCATTAATTTTAGTGGTTGTATTAAGTCAAAGGGAACGAAAATGAAACTAGTGATGTTTTTTAGAGATGAAAGAGAAAATCATATAATGAAACTGGAAACAAATTACTTCTTCACAAATTCAAATTTGCACATTCAAACTCTTTAACCAACTTTTCAAACTTTTTTTTTCTAAGATCTTTTAACGGAAAACTCAAAACGAGCTTTCACTCGAATACAAGATACTTATTGTCTTAACTCTATCAGTTAAGAACTTATGAATGCAATCTTTTTCCTGATGATTAATGCAAACAACGAACTACTTAACCAAACCCAAAGATAAAAGATTTTTTTTATTGTTTAATGCTTAAAAAGAAAAAAAGGGAAAAATGATGACAAGTAAAGACCAAGAAGGGACTTCTGGCCTAAGCGTAGATCACAAAGAGTTACTGACAATAACACACAAGATGATTGAATTAGACTCTCAAACTTGTCTAAAAACCCTATTACATAAAAACAAAGGAAAAGTTTTAATGAAAAATGAAGCTATTATGTAATCAAACCTAAGCTACAGATTGCTATGACAGAGACCCAAACTAGATCAAGAAAATTCCTGAGCGGAGTGAGTCCTGATAGGGAAGAGGATCACTGACTCTTCTACAATTTGTTTTTTCTCAACAGGTATGCTACTAATAGTTCAACAACCAATGTATGTACATGGATTGTGCAAGGTCAGAGCATGTATGCATGTGTCTAGGCCCACTACAAGCCGTGTGCACCTCTGCAACTCCTCAAAAAATTGAAAACAAGAAATCAAGCATTGGCAAGGAGTACTGGTACTGAGAACCAAAATCCCTTGAAGACACAGAAACTTACTTTGACAGAAAAAAATGCAAGGAAACTTTGTTAAACCCAAGCTAATATGAGGTTATACCTAGGCTATAGAATGCAACAACAAAGACTAGAACTAGATCCAAAAAACCCCTGAGAAGGATCACTTTTGACAGGGAAGAGGATGACTGCCTCTCTAAAAAAATAAATTCTGAACTCATGCACGCTATTGATGCTTCAAAAGCCAACGTATATACATGGGATGTCTAAATTTAGGGCACATATATATGTGTGTAGGCCTTGTACATGCCACGTATACCTATGTGACTTCCCAGAAAAGAAAAAAGCAGTCAAGCAAAGAAAGAAGGGAGTACTGGTATGGAAGACCATAATCCATACTAGCTCAGACTCTTGCAGAAACTCAGAAAAAAGGTAATAAAACCAATTTAAAAAACACCCAAAAGGTATCCCCAAAAACCCTAGAGATCTCCCCAGTATGGTCACCAATTCTGTTGTGGGTGGGAAATACCCCTACAGACTAGCATTAAGGGTTCTATAATGCATGCATAAATGACTGTCTAAAGTATTCTACTTCTTACCATCATCCCATTATAAACCCCATTATTCAATCCTTTAACGTTCGATTGCTCCTTGACTGCAAGTTTCCTCCCAAAGTTGACCTGTATTCACAAACAGACAAACAAAGAACTCCAACCATACATCTTATATATGAAGTAATGGCTTAGAGATTCCAACAAAATATAATCAATATTGAACATTGAAAAACCTCATATGACGGGACGGGAAAAGTACTTATTTTTATTAACCTCACAAGAGTAACTTACAATAGTGAGATCGGCCACTGCTCCTCAAATCTGGTCTTGGGCTCCTCTTCAATTGTGCTCCAACTGTCTTCACATATGCTTCTCTTCACAAAACGATTGCAAAAGGTTGGGGCAAAGGGAATACACAAATGGGTAGAGTTTCTTTACTATTATTTTCCTCCTCCAAATGGGACCCCTACCCCTTCTTTTATAGGCTGAAAAGGGCTAGGTATTTGGTTGAATAACCGGATGTAGGCGGTCAAATGGTTTTAGGAAACCTACCCGAAAATTTGTATTCCATCTGCAACTTTCTATTTTTTATGATTTTGTAGGTATACGTGGGCTGTAGTGGGTCAGCTAGCGTATACATGTGTGCATTAGTGGAGCAGGGCACGTATGCCTTCAAAAATGGTGTTTTTAAGAAGAGTTGTTCAAAAGTGGATTGGCAAAAATGGAAAATGAGATGGCCTGATGCCAGGCATGCATGTCTGGTGCAAATTAGGGTTATAACATACCTGAAGCGAGCATTATGAGGGAATTAATCCTAAACATGATCCATTGAGGATTATAAGGTATTTATCCATGTTCCCATTTAAAGTAGTAGCCATGATAAGTAGCACGTGTTCAAGAAGTCTTCTTCGAAAATAATCCTTAAATTATCCTTGGTTTTCCATATACATCCATGATCCTCTGATGAAAGGAAGAAGTTGGAATCTTCAGGGAATATAGAATACCCCATGGACCCAACAGCTAAAGAGAGACATGCGGAAGAACATGAATATTCCAAGAAAGAAAGAAAAGCAAGAACAACTAGTTATTATACCAAGAATCACAAGACTACCAGCTTGGTTTGAACCCACTGAGAAGCAATCGAGCAGAAGAAATGGAAGTTATGATAAAGAACAATGTATGTAAGAAAATGTGAAAAAGACTCATGAATGGAAGCATTGCAAAATTTAGAGGTTCTTCCAGAAGGAGGGAGAAGACTATGACAACAACTTGTTCCAGTAAACCAGATATACCTCTTGTAGTATCCATGGATTGGAATTTACATTTAAAAGACTGTTCTTTCCAATAAACCAAGTGAGAAAGAAGATTATACCAGAAAGATACCCATGTATGCATATATAAGGAGACCTTGTATGGATTCAAACAACTTGATGCAGAGTATCTCATATACAACAAAAGCGTGGTGAAAACTTTCTATGACAGAGATAGTGTATTAGACTAGTTACTCAGAAGTATGGGATTATGGATTGCTAATACATGGAAAACTCTCATGATGATAGGAGAAGTGATACTTGGATATGTTTCAGTTTGAGCCTTGTCACGATGTCATGAGATAGAAGGAAACAAAAGTGCTAAATTCGACCATGATATATTGTAATGATCAGAGTTATATGAAGCCTTCATAACAAACCAGTGTTCCATGACAAACCGAAGTACATTGAGACCAAGCACTATATTCTCTGTGATGAAGTACATAAAAGAGAAGTGGCTCTCAAATATATCTCCACAGATGAGAAAATAGCAAATATTTTGGTAAATCCTCTATCCAAGATGAAAAGTTTGTGTAATCAAGAAACAAGCTGGGGGTCGTGGAGACAACTTACTCATTGAAAAAGGAAGAGATTACTCCCAGGTTTGGAGGGAGCAATAATATGTTATTGATTTATGGAAAATCATTTTTCAGTTTGAAAAATGATCTAGGATGAGTAGTTCCTTTCCAGTTCGTAAAGTGGTTTGAGATTTATAACGAGTGTGAATTTTCCAATTTAGAAAATGGTCCAGATTGGATAGTCATTTTCGTAATGAAAATGGTCCGATATATTGTTGATGTATCATAGGAAATGATTCCCCTTGTGGCCAGTGTGGGGGAATGGTATAGAAAAATAATTATTCTTGGAAGTCACTCTGAGTAGTGGTCAAGTAGAATGGTCTACCTTGCCAGGTAGTCATTCTTTCGAAGTTCACAATTGTGAGTAGTTTCGAAGAATGGTATGGTTTGGAGATTGGTGTAGGACAATCATTTCCATTAGGAAATGGTCTAGACAATCATTCCCTAGGCCAGAATCATTCTATCCAGGTTGCACTATGATTAATGTCGTAGGAATGGACTAGTTAGATGAATGGTCTAGGTTCAACAATCAGGGACATGAATTCCCTAGGGAAGACTCATTCTCTCTAGGTTGCAATATGATTAGTGTTGGAGGAATGGCCCAGTTAGGTGAATGGTGTAGGCTCAGAAATCAGGGACAATTATTCTTCTATGCTTGAGAAAAATAGTCTAAGATATCCCATGGATGATGTTTTACCTCCTGAGGGAATATGATCTTCCAGATCTCACAAATGTGAGTGGAAGAATGGCTCAGATGACTTAGTTTGTATCATGATATTGTTATGTAGGTTGATATCGGATGATATGATTATTGTGGAGACTATAAGTCTATGGAAAGTAGTTGTATGCCACCATGGTGGATGTGTTCCATTGGTTGTGACTATTTATCATTGGTTAAATAGTTGTGTGCTACTTGTTGTGGTTGTGTACCATTGGATAGTAGTTTTGTACTACTATGGACATGGATAGTTGTGTTCTATTGAATGACATTGTTCTAATTTCCATGAAGACTATTAGTAGTGTTGGAAATGATTACCATCTAGATGGATAGTCAATGTGTTGGTGGACAGATATTCTCTAGGTAAAAAATGGTCCAGGACAATTATTCTTCTATGATGTATGTCCAGATTAAAATAATAGTCCTTGTAGCCCATGGCGTGGCTTCCCACATCTGTTGGAACAATTATTCTTCTAGGACATATGTTCGAATTAGAATAATAGTTCTTGTATCACTCTGTGGAGTGAGTGACTTATTCATCATCATGACTGATTAATCAGATGGAGTATGGCTTCGAGAGATGATGAAGTTGATGCTATCAGATGATATTGATAGTGATGATGGTTCTCTTGATTTAATCATGAGATAGTCTGTGTGGATATGATGATTCTACTGGTCGAATGGTATGTTTGTGCTTAATACCATTGCTTTCAATACCTACCTAGCTAGGAGGGAGTGTTGATATTTTTTGGTAGCTGTGGGAGGTATTAAACTCCATGTGTAACCTTGACAAGACTAGAATATTCTGGGAAGCAAGAGAAACCCTAAAAGCCTTGGACATAATCCTAGAAGACAAGCTGACTAACGAGAATAATTAATATTGAGTTTATAGCTTCTAGAAAGAGAAGTCGGCCTAGAAATCTAAGGAAGATCAGTATAAATACAGGATGCCAGAGCTCATTTGGTCACACACAGATCACTACTGCAGAAATTTAGTAAGTGCACAAGTTTGGAGAGTATCTACAGTTGCAGCTACTACAATTAGTATTTTCGGTTTTAGGATTGGAATTTTCCTTGGTTATGGTTTGGAATTTTTGCTTGGTATGCTAGCTCTGGAGATTCGTATGCTACCTTTATTATCTTTTGGACCTAGGGTTTTCTTCCAGAATTATTCTCTCTATCAAGGTTAAGGTGCTTGGGGGTGGCTTTGGCCTATGGTTGGGTGACAATATTGCTATATTTTTTATGGTTAAATGAGAACACCTATTATTTCTAACATGATTTACATGCAACGACAGGGTAACTAAGCACAAAACCACCTTGAGATATTCCTCACAGAGAGGGGTTGCTCTCAAGTGATCCCTGTAATATGTGCAACCACTACACCAAGACCAACAAAGAAAGGTTGATTACTCTGTCATCCCAATGCAACCTCGTGCTTGAACCTTGTGTTATAAGGGCTTCCCAAAGTCAGTGATATAGCAACAGGATTTCAATCCCTAACTCAAAGATCTATGTTTTTTTAGCAGCTTTGGAAATTTATTTTGACAATCCTATTCCAAAGCTCTACACTTGAGCTAAGATGGGTTTGAAGAGCCCTAGAAATTAAAGTTGTTAGATAAATTTTAATTAGCGCTTGATTTTAGGCTCTTATTACTCAAAGGAGTGGTCATGAAACTTATGGCATTTCGACTCAAATCTTTAAACCATGCAAGAGGAAAATGAAATGCAAGAATTTCAACTTCGATGAAAACTAGCTATGGGAAGGAGCAAGAGGTTTCAAGCAAATAAATAATTTATTGATTGATTACTATGTGTGCACTGCTAATGAAAAAAAGTATGATCTAATTATCTAGATAAATGGAACCAGTCTTGGAAGATATTTCAACCCATTTTATTTTGATGCAAAGCAATACAAAATAACATTAAAATATACAAATATAAAAATGGAAATTCGCATTGAAAGGAAACAATAGTCATGAGGATAAAACCATAAGGATCGAAAGAGAAACTGGGTTTCAATACATGTCAAGATTTTTAGGGATTTTTATATGCAAATATTGGAAATTAAACATCCTACCACAAAATAAGAATGAATAAGTGATGCCTAATTTGAATTTTTTTTAATATAATTCCACTACATGATTCAATAGGTTATTAGGATCATCCTATAAAATTTGTCTTCTTGATTTTTATTCTTGTGAGCAATGAATTCCTCTTACATTTTTCAATTGTGGCAGAGGTCCAATGTTTATCTTGGCACAACCTTAAACCTTGGATATTAAAAAGACCTTTCGAGTTTTTGAGTTGAGCTAGGAAGTGGAGTGAGACCGCGTGTTGGTACTCTACTTTTCTATGTAATGTTGAAGAATCAAAGACTATTGTAATCAAATTTTCTAAGTTCAAGGGTTGGCATGTCTCACATCATTCCCTCATCTCATTGTGTCACGTTCAATTCATGATCATGTATATGTTTGTTCTATACCTCAGGTTAGTTTCAAGGAATTAACATTTCCCTTTCTCCAATGACTCTAGACCTATCAACGCCAACTCATTTCTCTAGGGGTCTGATTTAGAGGCTCAATGTTTCAATTACCTTAGAATTTTACCTTGTATGTAGTAATCAATTTCCATCATTGATCCCTGACTATGTAGTTCCTTCTGGTGTTTAAATTAAACATGTCTAATTGCATTACATTGGTGAATATTCATACATTGGCACCTATTATCATTGTTTTTTTACATGGATGCAATCATGGTAATGTTGTTACCATATATGTGTCATTTGAATGGGGTTCCATGTGTTATTTTTGAAGGAGAGGGTTGAAGTACTATCATACCTATTGTCACTAAAATTTTGTCTGCAACATTGCATGCAAATGGTTACAAAAACACAACAATGCCGACAACAATTAGTTCACCTGCAACACTAAAATGAATTTCAAAAGGAAAAAACTATACAATTGGGAATTTTTTTACATGCGCAAACTCACTAAAGGAAGTGTGTGCACAATGCGCGGGCCAACAAAGCCTGTAGAGTGCACAATGTTCCAAATGCACGTCTATGTATGAGAAAATCCACGCACTCCTATGAATGATGCATTTATGGTTCTTGTTCCCCCCCCAACCACCTATGGGCCAACTCCCAACTTGATTTGACCTCCATATCTGAGTGAAATCCAAATAGGGGGTTGGTCAAGGACCAAAGGGTGCCCTGAAAGGCCCCTTGTTCACACCAATAACCAGTTGTATTTTTCCTTGAAGAAATGATATAAATGGAAGCCACAGGTGCACTAAGAAACTAAGATCTTCATAGTATTGTTATGTTACCTCAATTCTCCCTTGAGAATCCTCTTTTCTCCTTGGAGTATTCAAGCATCATTGCAATAGGCCATTCCACTCACCTCTTGAGGGAGTAAGCATTGATTTTCTTCATCATTTTCCATTTTTCTTCCATTGTAAGAAGAGATCTCCATTAGGAAACTCAAGATCCCTCCCAAGGAGGAAGAGGAGACCCATAAGTCCCCATTCTTCTCTATGGTGTTTTTCCAACTAATATAGTTATCCATTGGTGGCATAATCTTGGTCATTGGTTGATTGTTTATGGTTCTAAAAGTTTCTTATGCATTCTAGTTTTTCCTTAGTTTTTTTAGTTTGTTTATTTGTTTATTACATGTGATTGGCTTGTTTAACCCACTCACAAACTTCTGTCTTGTCTAGCAGGCCCAACTAGGCATGCAAGTGCCATTGTTTTTCTCACCCAAGTGACGAAATTGGCACAACAGATTGGAAACCATACTGGGGAATGGTATCAAATTCCACCCTATTTGGGCTTAGAGAGAACTTATTTTTAATAAATTTATCTTACAGGTACCAAAACCGGACCAACCTTACCTGTCAAAAGCCAAATTCTGAGTTGGAGGAGAATTTCACTCAAGAATTCCCCCCCTACATGTATGAGAAGGTGCACGGATATTCCAGCACACAGACGCACACTCAACGCACTATGTGACTCACATGCTTCTTTTCTCTATGCATTTTGTGCACTGTGCACCCACTGTGCCTCTGTCAGAATTGTAACCCGCACACATTTCCAGATTTTCAAAATTCTTTCTTTCATGCAATTTGTAATGCTCATGCACTCCACTTAGAATACTTTCCCATATGAAATGTTAGCTAAACATAGGCACTTAGGGGGTAAATAGAACCAAATATTCTCCTCTTTTTCTCTGGTTGCCACATGGATGGCTCGTTTGGTTTGTAAAAATTGAGTTGATATTATTGCTATCACATATAAAAACACTTACATTGGGACCATAAATTAACTTTGATCATTGAGTATGCTCTTTGTTAGCGCTCTGTAATTTTCCTAAGGCTGCGAAGGCAATCACAGAGGTAACCTCGAACCACTTGGAGTCTTGGATCTAGCCCTCCAAGATCAGAGAGGGATCTCTCTTTCTAAATTAACTTGGTATGGAATAGGTCAGATGTTAGGCTAGCTATGAAAGTATGGGGTTGGGGTTTTGTTTTTTAAATAGTTGTTTTGGGACAGCAAGGAGGGTCATTGGGCAAATGGGGTCTGCACTTAAAAATGTGATTCACTCTTAGATCTTAGACAAAGATTTCACACAGGGCAAGGTAGTGGAAGTGTTGGATCGAATTTAGTTTTCATGGTGTCGATTTGAGGAAAAACTAGGGGAGGAAAAATCCAAGCAAATGAGCAGTTAAGAATTCATAAACTGAGATTTTTAGAGGAAAAACATACAGATTATCACAAGTTTAGATGCAGAGTATTTTACAATAAATTCTGCTCTGTTATTATCTTCTAACAATAAGAATTGAAAACAAGTGAAAGATGACAGGAAAATACTTGACAGAGAAAAGAAAACGCCACCAACACCTCCACACAAGAATCCTGTAAACTGCATGTCCATTACTGATCAATCATTTCATGATTACATAAAAGGTTTTCTGGAATGTCAAATCCCACTGTCCAGCCCACAGAACCTCACAGGTCGAACCCCTCTTTTGTCTTTTACATGTGTATAAATAAGAAAGATATCTCAGTCCTCTAACACTCGAGCTCATAACTCTTCTTTATAAAAATAGAAAAGCAGTTACAACAGTTTCGACACCTGTAGACTGTCTCAAAAACAAACAAAAACGCAAACCAAAAGGAAGGTTAAAATTGGTAACTGTTGCCTGAACATCTGGCATACTGGAGACTGTTTAAGATTTGCTAGTGAATAGATTCTAATAGCATCAAAACAAATGAATGCAGAATTCGTTGAATTCTTGAGGTTGTTGGAGATTTTCTACCAGTTGGAGGATCAGTGCTCTAACCGCTTCCATGTGTTCCCTATAAATGAATTCCCTGTTTGCCATAAAAGATGAACCAGTTTTCTGCGAAAAAGGGGTCTGAAAAGACGTGGTTTTCTCTTCAAAGATGACACCTGGGAAAAAAATGAAGGATTTTATTGGATATGGGCATGTTTTGGACACAAACCTCCTTCGGGTTCTCCAAAATTCTCCCCATCTAGCCGTAACTGCTCCCGCAAAATCAGGACTGTAACAGAAAAGAAGAAATCTGGAAAAATGGGCCTCAAAGATGGCCTCGATTCGCCCTGCTCGTAGCTCCGTTGAAAAAATTGAGAGAGTTTTGTGTTCTTCAGCCCGTTCTGAGAAAAAACCTCTCTCGGATTTTTAAAATCCATCTTCATTTTCCCAAAATCCGTTCTGAAAGAAGACATGGTGAAATAGGCAAAAAATGGCAAAAATATGAAAAAGTGGTTTTTTTTCGCAATTGGTGGTATTTCGGACCCCCCTGAGGTGGTAAGAGGTTTTGGGGAGGGGGGAGGGTCCACTGGAATGGGGTCATGACACGTGGAGGGAGGTGGTATTGAAAAACCATTATTCCGGACCCCCCCCTCTCGTTAAATTCCGGATAGTGAGGGGGGGTCCGGAATTTTCAAGGGCCGTTGATTTTAAAGTTAAATGTGATGAGTGTACGGGGGTGTATGAAAGTGTGCGTGGGTAGAGGGTGGGGAAGACTTAGGGTAGCATGTTTTTTAGTTTTATTTTTTATTTGTTTTTTAATATTTTTTATTATGTGTTTTATGTTATATGTTACGTTTTATGTTTAATTATTATATATATATATATTTTTTTATATGTTTGTTTATTATAATATGTTTTATTATTTTGTGTTTAATATATAACTTGTTTATTATGTTTTATTTTGTTTATTTTTTTGTTTGTTTAATTTTTTTTAATATTTTGTTTTATATAATTTTGTTTTTGTATTATTTAATGTTTTGTATTGTTTTTTGTACTTTATTTTATTAATTTGTGTTAATTAATCTAAATACTAACTAGTTACTAACCTAGATTTTAACTTAATTAATAATTAATTAATTAATAATTAATTAGTTATTTGTTAATTAGTTTAACCTATCCTAACTATACTAACATTACTTATTTAATCTAACTAACTTTATTGTTATTTTTGTTCATCCTAAGTTTGATTATTCATGGATGGGTGATGGGCGAGAGGTAGTCAATGGGGCAACATGACAAGGGAGTGAGGGCACAACATGGATGAGGGATGCAACAGGGTGATGGGGGATCAAGCAAAAAAAATGGAAGGAAGAAAATGGGATCAACCGAGCCAGACTTCGTCATCACGAGAGAAACGCCAAATCAATAGTTGAAGAATCGAATTGCCTATAATTATAGGACCCCAACATAGGCTCCACCTGGGGATAGTAGCTTCTTTCAGGAGGTGTCAAGAACCACGAACCTGTGAATCATGCTTTATTCATTGGGCTGGTCCCAAAACCTTATTCTGCAACTTGTACCTGTTTTGATCTTGCAACTGAAACCAAATTAAAACAAACACTGTTGAAAAAGAGATGCTCGGAATGCTGAACTTATTCATTTTTTCCTACCTACCCTACTGCAATCATTGCTTAGCTAGGTAATGGAAAAATTCCAATGGAGCCAATCCAGGAGTTGATTTAGTGGCTTTGTTCTTTCACTATATGTGATGAAACTCAGAAATAAGTATGTTACTCGTGCTTGAGAGTAATTTCCAACCTGCTTTCCCTTACATAAGATTTGATAAACCTGAACAATAGGAAAAACATTGGCAATGGAAAAATATCCTGTATTAAAAAATTTCTCCATATATGTATTTACAGGATCAATATAGGTTTGGCCCATCTTTTGATTTTCAACTTCAAACAACTCAGCATCAAGACACGATTTTTCACCTATGCATTATGTGTCTTTCAACACTTCTTCATATGACTGTGGATGCTCTGATGGTTTGTGAAATGATGCCTCTACTGCATCAGACAGTGGGGTAGACTGTTTGAACATATCCATATCATAACAATGTTTTAATTCATTTGGAGTAAATGAAACCAGACTTTGAAAACACACATCATCCACAACATCCACTATAGGGTCATAAAATGTTTTGGATGGTGGTGATATTGGCCCTCCTGGTACTTCATGGTTGACACTGTGATTTTCAACCGAAATTCGACCAAGATTCCCTCTTACAATTTGAAAAGAAAAAGGACACAACGACAATGAATCACAATGGATCAGCTCATTATCTGTTTTAGGCTTTAATCTTTCATCAAGAATCTGAAAATCAAAGTAGGGCAAGTGCTACGATCTGGGTTTAGAACAACCTCCACATCAGCACTAACATCTTCACCTAGTTGATCAGAACATTCTCCCTCTCTACTATTGACAACTTGCTTACAATTTCCTCTCAAAAATTGAAAAGAAGCGAAACATAAGGGAAAAGATTTTTCCCTTACTCTGAAATTTTCTGTCTCTTCCTCATCGCTGTCATGACTGTTGTGCGAGGGATGATTGTCACATCTGAACTGTAAATGATCTCCTTCCTGCCAATGACATGCTGCTAGTTTCTTTGAACAGACAACCTCTATTTCAGCTTCACGATCATCATCATACTGGTCACACTTGGGTAAATCATCCATGGGTGAAATGCCATTGAACATGCATATTATGTCAGCTGGTTGTTCCTCTACAAGTTGAGATGGAGCTTCATCTTTGACTGTGTTGTGAATTGAATACATGAACGAATCATTATTCAATCCATGGTACCCTGGATGAACAGAAAAATGTTTAGGAACTATGACCGCGTCTTTCTCTGAAATCAATGGAACATGATGTCTTTGGACAACAAGATCCTCTTTTATGTTAATATTCTGCATTAGTTTTTCCATGGCACTGGCCAAAATCTGCAGTTTATCTTCTGATGACTTCAACCTCTCCTTTTCTTTGTCCTTTAACTTTGATCTTTTGATCAACAAGTTGGTCTCCACATCAACTGCAATGCTCTGCATTTCTTCAAGGCTTGAAGTATTTCTTTCTCTTAATTGGAATGCCATCTCAGGATCAAAAGCATCTGGGAAATGCAATTTGGCTAAGCCAGGAGGTGGCCTTACATCCACAGGTATTGAGTGATAC
The DNA here is from genome assembly GCA_009831015.1 of Picea engelmannii. Lineage (NCBI taxonomy): Eukaryota > Viridiplantae > Streptophyta > Pinopsida > Pinales > Pinaceae > Picea > Picea engelmannii. Next base: position 188,504 of record ML780132.1, on the reverse strand, counting down.
ACCTCATTGAACCTCGCTGAAAACTGTTGTACTGTTTCCCTGGGTTTTCTTTTCAAGTGCTTGTATTCTTCTAGGATGAGGAAAACATTTCCCATGATCACCCACCTATCTAAGAACACTTGCATGAACTGATGAAAATTTCTGATGCTTGCAGCTGGCAGATTTCTAAACCAATTTTTAACTTTACCTTGCAAAGATAGGGCAAACATCTTGATGCAGACATCATCATCTTCTACCTCAAAGAGGTCAAGAAAATCCTCAAGACTTTGGATATGCTTTTCAACAGTAATATTGGCATTCTCTCCATCAAACCTAGGTAGATTATTGATGTAATTGATAGGGAGGTCATGGAGAATCGGAGGCAAATCTAGAGGCTTGTATCAGTTTGGGACTTTTGCAAGCACAAGAGATGAAGCAAGAGGCTTACAACCATCTATAGGTTTAGCAAGAGTAGGAGATAAAGCAGGAGACTTATGTCTCACTAGGGTTTCTACAAGTGCATCTAGGATGTGCACATGTGTATGAGCATGTACATAATATACAATTTGGGGTTTAATCTCTTGAGGCTCTTCAGGCTGAAAATGATCATCTTGAATTTCAACAATATACTCTAGACCAGGATCATGATAAGAGAGAAAGTAATTGCAGATGAAACCAAAGATATCTTGAATGCAATTTGAGCTTGAGTACCTGGTCTTTCTAGGATGCTTGGCCATACTTCAGGTTCCTCCTCCAGTGGAGTCTTTAAGTTGGCACTGTCTGGAGCTGGTTGGAGTCGCCAGGTGAATGATTTCAGCCTTCTTGTGTCTAGTCATTGTCCACCATCAATGATCAGATCTGGAGCTTTGAACTGTATTATTGGGGAAAGTCCCCAGTGGAGTCACCAAAATGTTAGCGCTTTGTAATTTTCCTAAGGCTGCGGAGGAAATCACAAAGGTAACCTCGAACCACTTGGAGTCTTGGATCTAGCCCTCCAAGAATCAGAGAGGGATCTCTCTTTCTAAATTAACTTGGTATGGAATAGGTCAGATGTTAGGCTAGCTATGAAAGTATGGGGTCGGGGTTTTGGTTTTTAAATAGTTGTTTTGGGACAGAAAGGAGGGTCATTGGGAAAATGGGGTCTGCACTTAAATATGTGATTCACTCTTAGATCTTAGACAAAGCTTTCACACAGGGCAAGGTAGTGGAAGTGTTGGATCGAATTTAGTTTGCATGGTGTCGATTTGAGGAAAAACTAGGGGAGGAAAAATCCAAGCAAATGAGCAGTTAAGAATTCATAAACTGATCTTTTTAGAGGAAAAACATAAAGATTATCACAAGTTGAGATGCAGAGTATTTTACAATAAATTCCGCTCTGTTATTATCTTCTGACAATAAGAATTGAAAACAAGTGAAAGATGACAGGAAAATACTTGACAGAGAAAAGAAAACACCACCAACACCTCCACACAGGAATCCTGTAAACTGCATGTCCATTACTGATCAATCATTTCATGATTACAGAAAAGGTTTTTTGGAATGGCAAAGCCCACTGTCCAGCCCACAAAACCTCACAGGTCGAACCCCTCTTTTGTCTTTTACATTTGTATAAATAATAAATATATCTCAATCCTCTAACACTCGAGCTCATAACTCTGCTTTCTAAAAATATAAAATCTATTACAAAATTTTCAACACCTGTAGACTGTCTCAAAAACAAACAAAAACGCAAACCAAAAGGAAGGTTAAAATTGGTAACTGCTGCCTGAACATCTGGCATACTGGAGACTGTTTAAGATTTGCTGGCGAATAGATTCTAACAGAATCAAAACAAATGAATGCAGAATTCATGGAATGCTTGAGGTTGTTGGAGATTTTCTTCCAGTTGGAGGATCGGTGCTCTAACCGCTGCCATGTGTTCCCTGTAAATGAATTCCCTGTTTGCCATAAAAGACTGACCAGTTTTCTGCGAAAACGACGTCCGAACAGACATGGTTTTATATTCAACGCTGACACCTAAGAAAAAAATGAAGGAGGTTATTGGATATGGGCATGTTATGGACAAAAACCTCCTTCGGTTTCTACAAAATCGTCCCCATTTGGCCGTAACTGCTCCCGTAAAATCAGGACTGTAACAGAAAAGAAGAAATCTAGAAAAAAAGGGCCTCGAAGATGGATTTGATTCTCCCTACTCGTATCTCCATTGGAAAAACTAAAAGAGGTTTTTTTTCTTCAGCCTGTGATGAGAACAAACCTCTCTTGGATTTTTAAAATCCATCTTCATTTACCCAGAATCCATTCTGAAAGAAGACATGGTGAAACAGGCAAAAAATGGCAAAAATATGAAAAAGTGGTTTTGTTTTCGCAATTGGTGGTATTCCGG
>ML780132.1:169932-186073 GCA_009831015.1 Picea engelmannii | reverse complement strand
GTGAGGGGGGGTCCGAAATTTTCAAGGGCCGTTGATTTTAAAGTTAAATGTGATGAGTGTACGGGGGTGTATGAAAGTGTGCGTGGGTAGAGGGTGGGGCAGACTTAGGGTAGCATGTTTTTTAGTTTTTTATTTTATTTGTTTTTTAATATTTTTTATTATGTGTTTTATGTTATATGTTACGTTTTATGTTTAATTATTATATTTTGTTTTTTGTTTTATATGTTTGTTTATTATAATGTGTTTTATTATTTTGTGTTTAATATATAACTTGTTTATTATGTTTTATTTTGTTTATTTTGTTTGTTTACATTTTTTTAATATTTTGTTTTATATAATTTTGTTTTTATATTATTTAATGTTTTGTATTGTTTTTTGTACTTTATTTTATTAATTTGTGTTAATTAATCTAAATACTAACTAGTTACTAACCTAGATTTTAACTTAATTAATAATTAATTAATTAATAATTAATTAATTATTAACTAGTTATTTATTAATTAGTTTAACCTATCCTAACTATACTAACATTACTTATTTAATCTAACTAACTTTATTGTTATTTGTGTTCATCCTAAGTCTGATTATTCATGGATGGGTGACGGGCGAGAGGTATTCAATGGGGAAACAAGACAAGTGGTGCGAAGTCGCTTGACCCTCACGGTCCAACCCGCTCTCACTAGGACCTTCTTTCACACAGGCCCGAAGAGTTAAAGAACTCTTCCACTCCTCTCAGGAGTTCTCTCCACCCACAGCTCTCCTTTAGCGATATCCCCTTCGCTTCTCGGGAGATCGGGTGTCGCGGCATCGCGAAACTTGGGAAACAGTTCACATGCAACTCAAAATCCAAAAACCCGATGGTCAAAGGGTCAACGCTTTCCACACTGTTGGGGATTTCCCTATCGGGAAATCGGCACTTGCGATGCTGTGATTCACTTGCGCCACATAATTCCGAACCCCGAACTCCGATGACACCTGTCCTCCACCAGATCTCATGGTCCCACGCTGACATGTCACTTCCTTCTCTTGTGTGATCGGGGATCGTAGGATCGTGATTTCAAGTTTCACGATACTTGTGTATTGGAATACCCCGAATTACGAACTCCAATTTCTAGGGATCTCACGCCACCTGTCCCTGCTCTAATCGACGACTCCCGTTGATTCGGGAAATTGCTAATCGCGTTTCAGTGAGTATAAAACTCTCACCACCGTGAACTCTGATATGCCGAATCCCGATGGCCCGTTCCCTCCTTGCGCCTAAAGGTTAACTTCCAAGCCACTTCTCTTAGATCGGACGATCGGCGAGATTTCGCAATTTCTGCTCGGCAAATCCTAGGCGTCAATTCCTCCTCCCCGAGGGTTTTGTCCACTCCACAGCTCCTTCCTGTTCAAGCCACACCTGGGTCTGTTCCCACAGTATTCCACCAAGGAACTATCCCTCCTGAGATTTCTCGCTCTGACTCCTTCAGAGACCTTTCGCACACACTACTTGCGCTCGACCTCAACAATTCTCGAAATGTTGGGTTTTTTTCAGACTCTGTACCCTTCTGGCAATATAAATCTATTCCTCCCTTTTCTTAGAGTAGCCACTGAGATTTCACGTTCAGTATGCACTTCACCTGCACGGCTCTAATTCCCCAATTCAACTTCTGGGCAAATGAGAATAAGAGCTCAACTGTCTGGCCTCATCAACGCACTCTATGTGGATGAATTCCACTGCACTCTATGCAGGAATTTCCTGGCTCAGATAGAGAAACAATTGAAACTCATTCTCCTCTCTCTCACAGATTTCAATTCAACTATGAAACCACATACACAACATATCAAAACAAATGCATGACAGAAGGCAAACATCCATGAGCATAATATCAACACAGAGAAACAACACAAACCATGAAAGTGAATCCAAGACTTCCTTCTATTAATTCAATCTGTACATGGGTGTTCTTCACTAGTTCCCCTACTCTGCTCTGCTTTCTCTCAATGATAATAATACAATGATACAAAGGAGGGTGCCTATATTCCGTTTTCCCTCTCGAAATCTGAAGCTATCAAATCTACAATAAATTCCTATCTAACTGCATTAAATCTAATAAATGCCTTCCTATATATAATACAATACAAGTGTGCTTCATTACATTAACTCATTAATGCTTGGCGCAACAAATATCACAGTAAAATTCAAAAAGAAGTTTGTTGGCTTGTCCAGCTATCTTTTCCTGCTCCACGCGTTGGCTCGCATGATGAGTGAGCGATGCTCCTGCATCATACTCCTCGGCTCAAAAGATTTCATGGGCTCCTGTCCATGAGCTCTTGCACGGTCTGCCCATGCTTCTGTATGACTACTTCTATTTCCCAGCTGGCATCCTCCACTGGGTGATTCTTCCATCTCACCAGGTACTCAAAATACTGCTTCCGCCTGGTCTTCTTGCCCAATCGCTTGTCTAATATATACTCCGTTTGTGGCTTTTCTACTGTCGGCATCTTCGTTCTTAGCATCACACCTCCACGCCTCAGTGATGTGAGTTTCTCCTCTGTCCACCTTCCTGTCTGGACAATCCATGGCTTTATGTCCGTCTTTCCCACATGTAAAACATGTGATGATTCCTCCACGGCCTCTTCCTCTACCTCGGGTACGAGGATTAGCATTGGCATCAGCATATCCGCCACCCTGCTCTGTATGCTGCCTCCTCGGCTCAAAATATTGCTGCCTTGGTTGTGAGGTTCCACCTCTCTCAACCTTTCCCTGAGGTCTCTTCCATTCCTCTTTGGGTTTCTGGAATTTTTCTTGGGCAACTGCTTTGCCTCTGGGCTGACTCCTGCCTCGCCCTCGCTGTCCTTACTTGCGGCTCAGCTTCTCTTTGGTTTTTAGAGCCATCTGGTAAGCATCTTCCACCGTCCTAATGGTCATCATGCTTAACTCATCCTGAATGTCGTACCTTAAACCATTCAGGTATCTTGCCACCTTCTCATCATCGCTCTCTCGATGACCAGCTCTGATGTTGAGTCTGTAAAACTCCTCGGTGTACTCCTTCACCGTCATCAACTTCTATCTCAGGTTCTGCATTCACCTAAACAGAGTGATCTGGTAATCCCTCGGGATGAATTTCGCCTTCATCTTAGCGATCATCTGATCCCAGCTTTTGATCTTTTGTTTTCCTTTGCAGCGCCTATCCGCCTGCAACTCATCCCACCATAAGGTTGCATGTCCTTTCAACTTAGTAATAGTGTGCCTTATCTTCTTGTCCTCTTCGACATCCTCATAATCGAAGTAAGTGTCGAGTGCTCAGATCCAATCCAACAACTCCTCTGCATTTAGACTCCCCTCATAGACGAGAATGTCCATCTTGGTCTTTGAACTCATTCTAGAAATGGCTCTGATCAACTGCTCGGTTGAAGTATCTTCTGCTGTGACCTCTCCTTCATCATGTCCAGCTTCCTCTTCCACCTCGGAATCACTGAACTCTCCAGCGCCGACTCCGCATCTCTGCACTGTCTCCATCTCCTCAAGCCTTGCTCGGAGATCTCTCATCTGGCGCTCTATTTCCGGGTTTCCTGTCGGCCTACCCCTTCTTCGAGTGTCCCTGTCTTCTCGATCAGGTGAATACCTCTCTCTTCTCGGCGGCATGGTGTAATCTTCTCTTCCCTGCTACTGAAAGCAAAGACTTCCTGCTCTGATACCACTTGGTGCAGAGTCGCTTGACCCTCACGGTCCAACCCGCTCTCACCAGGACCTTCTTTCACACAGGCCCGAAGAGTTAAAGAACTCTTCCACTCCTCTCAGGAGTTCTCTCCACCCACAGCTCTCCTTCGGTGATCTCCCCTTTGCTTCTTGGGATATCGGGTGTCGCAGTATCGTGAAACTCGGGAAACAGTTCACATGCAACTCAAAATCCTGAACCCCGATGGTCAAAGGGTCAATGCTTTCCACACTGTTGGGGATTTCCCTATCGGGAAACCGACACTTGCGATGCTGTGATTCACTTGCGCCACAAAAATACGAACCCCGAACTCTGATGACACCTGTCCTCCACCAGATCTCATGGTCCCATGCTGCCACGTCACTTCCTTCTCTCGTGTGATAGGGGATCACAGGATCATGATTTTAAGGTTCACGATACTTGTGTATTGGAATACCCCGAATTCTAAACTCCAATTTCTAGGGATCTCGCGCCACCTGTCCCTGCTCTGATCGACGGCTCCAGTTGATTCAGGAAATCGCTAATCGCATTTTCAGCGAGTATAAAACTCTCACCACCGTGAACTCCGATATTCCAAATCCTGATGGCCCGTTCCCTCCTTGCGCCTAAAGGTTAACTTCCAAGCCACTTCTCTTAGATCGGACGATCGGCGGGATTTCGCAATTTCTGCTCGGCAAATCCTAAGCGTCAATTCCTCCTCCCCGAGGGTTTTGTCCACTCCACAGCTCCTTCCTGTTCAAACCACACCTGGGTCTGTTCCCACAGTATTCCACCAAGGAACTATCCCTCCTGAGCTTGCTCGCTCTGACTCCTTCAGAGACCTTTCGCACACACTACTTGCTCTCGACCTCAACAATTCTCGAAATGTTGGGTTTTTTTCAGACTCTGTGCCCTTCTGGCAACAAAAATCTATTCCTCCCTTTGCTTAGAGTATCCACTGAGACTTCACGTTCAGTCTGCACTTCACCTGCACGGCTCTAATTCCCCAATTCAACTTCTGGGCAAATGAGAATAAGAGCTCAACTGTCTGGCCTCATCAACGCACTCTATGCGGATGAATTCCACTGCACTCTATGCAAGAATTTCCTGGCTCAGACAGAGAAACAATTGAAACTCATTCTCCTCTCTCTCACAGATTTCAATTCAACTATGAAACCACATACACAGTATATCAAAACAAATGCATGACAGAAGGCAAACATCCATGAGCATAATATCAACACAGAGAAACAACACAAACCATGAAAGTGAATCCAAGACTTCCTTCTATTAATTCAATCTGTACATGGGTGTTCTTCACCAGTTCCCCTGCTCTGCTCTGCTTGCTCTCAATGATAATAATACAATGATACAAAGGAGGGTGCCTATATTCCGTTTGCCCTCTCGAAATCTGAAGCTATCAAATCTACAATAAATTCCTATCTAACTGCATTAAATCTAATAAATGCCTTCCTATCTATAATACAATACAAGTGCACTTCATTACATTAACTCATTAATGCTTGGCGCAACAAATATCACGGTAAAATTCAAAAAGAAGTTTGCTGGCTTGTCCATCTGTCTTTTCCTGCTCCATGCGCTGGCTCGCATGATGAGTGAGCGATGCTCCTGCATCAACAAGGGAGTGAGGGCACAACATGGATGAGGGATGCAGCAGGGTGATGGGGGATCAAGCGAAAAGAATGGAGGGAAGAAAACGGGATCAATTGAGCCAGACTTAATCATCATGAGAGAAATGCCAAATCAATAGTCAAAGAATCGAATTGCCTATAATTATAGGACCCCAACACTCTTCTCTCGCACCATAGAGCGATCTTGAGAATCAGAAAGGTGGTTAACGGGGCATTTCATCTCCCTTAAAAACAAAATCTTTAGGAGAGGACAAAGACCCCCTAGGGATCCTATTAGTTTCCTTTTGAAATCATCTTAGAGTTGTAAGGGCCCATACATGCCCACATGTTTGCAATCTAGGATAGTTTTTCAAAGCTTTCTTAGTGTAAGCCACATTTGGGGAGTTTAAAGGATTGGTAAGGACCCATATGTACACATGCTAGTTCTTTAGTGATTTTAAAATTCCACAAGGTTGTACCATTGACACTTAGTAAGATAGGCAACAAATATTTGTAAGGACCATAAGAAGTCCACATGTTGCAAATTCATACCTAACTTATTAAAATTTACCACTATTTTTTACTTGCTCACACACAAAGTAACTCCTCACTCACATAATTCTCATCTTGAATTGTGGAAGTTGAAGTAGGTTTTCTACAAAGGAATTATGAAACGTCCCACTATTTATTGAGAAATTATCCACACCCACTTAATTCAAATGAGATTGATTCACACCCCTAATCTCTCAGCCCACCACATCTAATTTTTTTTCTAAAAAACTCACTAAGTTTTCCTCCACAGGAGGTGCCAAAATAAATTTTTAGTCTAGGTAGGATCTCAGGGGTAGGCATCCAAATAACCCCCCGTTATCTGCTTCTCACACTTTCAAACATTAGAAGTTGAAAAATAGGGAACTTTCAAATCCTCCAAGTCAAGTGTTCCTAGACCATAAGGGAGGGATATACTCATGAAGGGTTGAAGGCCGAGGTCCAGTTGTTTTGTGTGTCCCCTCTTGAGTCACCCAACTCTTGGAAGGGACCCAACCCGTGATCCATTTATGAGGCCGAAAATCTAAATGTCACACTTTGACCAAGGTACCTAGTGACCAAATTTAGGACATCTACCCAAGTGACAATTGTGGGCTGCAATTGCACCTTGATAATATTTTGTGTGGCTATTGGGAAATATCACCAGCTCTTTCAGGATATGCACCCTCTACCCCTCATTATAAATGATTATTTCATCCTTCACTAGTTCCTCTTCTAGTGGCTTCATACCCCACTGTTGAGTGCTCTTGAAAGGTCCAGTGTTATTTGAGAGGAAGGATGATATATCTTTTAGGACACGAACATTTGTTTCATTTGTTCCCCCACACGGACAAAATCCACCTACCCACTTGTATGCTTATTTACAGTTGATTCATGTATGATGCTTATTTGATTACATACAATTGTGAGTTATATTATCTTGTGAAGGTCCAAATCATACAAATATCTTGTTCATTTATTTTTGTCATCACCATTCACACACATTCACTTTTCTAGTCGGACATCATAGGGGACCCACAAAATCCTTGTCGTCCCAGGTGCTTGTAAAATATTCCTCCTATTCTAGGAGGAGTTCCTAGTCTTTCCGACTCACCGACTCAACCATCTCACACCCCCGTTAGTGCCACTATATTTGGATCAACTTTGCTTGGTTCCACTTTACTTGGGTCCAATTCCCAAAGAAATACATCCACTAGCTCTCCTTTACAAAGAGGCAGCAGACAAACTTCTTCTCAAGGATGAAGTACAACCCCACCAAATCCCTCTCAAGGGACAGGTCCACCACCTACTCACATAATGGTTGGAACTAATCCTCCACCCAATCCCCCTATGCCATTCTTGGTGTCTCTCAACATTCCTGATTTGACTAAACTCACAAATGATCCCATTTTACATGACCCCACATGGCCCAGTTGCCTACCAAACTACCTTAAGATATTCCACTTATGGTGCTCTTCAAACAACATCATGGATGATTCCGTCCACTTAAGGTTATTTCAAAGAACACTCATTGATCCATTAGCCAAATGGTATGTAGATGAAAAATCAGGGTCCCATGTGACTTTTGAATCCTTGGCTAAAGAATTTTTGGCCTTTTTTAAATTACCAGTTCGTCATGACACTGGTTTAGAAATTCTCTCCAAGTGAAAACAAACCTTAGCTATGCATATTTCTGACCACATCCATGAATGGTGTTTATGACATAGTTTATGTAAAGAAGAAACCACCAAAGAACAACATCTCGATTGGTTTCTAAAATCACTCGTCTCTATACTTGCCAAAGATGTAGAATCCACTTTTCCTCAATTAGAAGAGGAAGCCATCAGAAAGGCCCAATAGTTCGACCATATCTATGCTCATCCAGGTTACTTATACACAATATTACCTGATGCACCCAGAACCGTACCATTTGACCAAGAAAAAACTGAAATGTCTCACGTTGCAGATGGGTTGATTGGTACCACGACACACCACAACCCTTACAACCAACCACCACCTATGTATGGAACACCTCAACATTTTCAACCATATGGAGGGCCCTCTTATTACCCTCCTCCCCCTTACCAACAACCATACCTTGTTTCTCCCCCCCCACCCATGAGTGGACCCCTACCGGCACCCATGACACACCCGACTTCTCAACCAAGTTTAGGTTCCCCTTCTACCTCAACATATAACCTAGGCACTAGTGAAAGTGCTTCACCTTCCTATGCGCCCTATGGATCATTGCCAAAAAACAATTCGTATTTTCCATTTCCTAGTCCCCCACAGCACATGGCTCCTCCACATGGAAAACCACATGTTGATGTTAACTTTGTTCATTCGTATCACATTCAATAGATTCATACTTTTGGACAGTTGAATATGGAAAATCTGACCCATCAGTTGAATAATTCCAAGAAGAAAGGAAAAAACCTAAATGATAATAACCCGGGACCAGGTGGAAATAACCCCCAACAAAATCAACCTGCTAGGTGAAACTAGAATCAAGGTAACCAGAACTTCCAAGGGGACAATAACAACAAACTCCAAGGGAATAACAACAACAACAACCTCAGGACAAACTTCCCTTGCGCTCTTTGCGGTGAGTATGGACATTATACTCACCATTTCCCCCAAATTTCTTACTTCAAATGGATGAAATAATCCATGAATGTGCCATGTCCTCTAGCACTACCTGCCCCTCAAAAGGCCCCACAAAAGTACTTGCAACAACCAACCCCGACTGTATTGCAAAACCCTATTCCACACCAAGGTGTGATGAATACCCAATAGGAGGTACACCCTACCCCACCACAAATGGGACAGTATCAAAACCCAGGGCCCAGCCACCCTTGAAACCTGGTGGATCGCAATATCCTCCTCACTAGCAAAGAAGAAATTCTTCTACAAACACGTGATTGTCAATACAACACGCCCCCTGAATCTATTCCAACCACCTTAGAAGAAGCTCCATCTACAGATGGAAAAACCTTGATGATTCCACACCCTAATATTGAACCTACCATTTGCATCCCTTACATTCCATTACGAAGGAATTTCAATAACCCTCAGGCTAGGGAAATACACAATTACAGTCTAGTCGATGACTTGGCACAGTCTCTTGCAACCATGTCTATATTGGAGGTCCTCCAAACCTGTCCAACTCAGTGAAAATCCTTATTTTCCGCCTTGGGGGAAGTCAACCCAGTTGATACGAGACTCATCACATTTGATCTAGAGAGCGACGAAGCATGTATCCACACTCTGGTAGCTTTCTAGATACCAGTCAATATTCAGAACATCAGAGTTCATTGGTGTATCATTGATGAAGGTGCATCCACATGCATCATGTACAAAACTGTATGGTATAAATTTGTCTCTCCTGAGTTGGTACCATCCACCATCACCTTGAGAGCCTATGATGGTCGACCATCCTCCCGTGAAGGGATCTTCCAAAATTTCCCTGTCGAACTCGATGATATAACCATCCTCATTGACATTGAAGTTATCGACGCCCCGCTTGATTACAAAATCTTGTTTGGACATAGCTACATGTATTCTATGAAGGAAATATACTCTTCTATGTTTCGAATGATGATGTTCCCCCACAATAGGAAAAGCGTCACCATCAATCAAATTACACATTATGAGCCTAACCACTCTGCCAACATTGATAACATCTTGCCTTTTGTCTGCACTAGCTCATATGCTTATTCACTCATTGACATGGGCCCTGACATATTCAAGGATCCATCCTTTCTGGGGAAATACCATGGAGCACCACCTCTCATACACCCTTCAGCACAAGTGTGTGTCGTATCTTCAAATGGAACCAACACCGAAGACACCATCCTTCCCACTAAGGCCTCTCCAAACCTCGACATTCCATCAGTTGAAGAAATATTGCCTCAGTAATTCCTTGAGAACCCTACCACATCACTTATTCATGATCCCCCCCCCCTCCAGTAGTAAATATTGGTTTGGGATACAATTCCTGAAGCCATTACTCAAATTCCCTTCTTCTACCTCCCACCTGGAATTCAATCATTTTAGGTAGCTGCGATGCTTACCCTTCCTAACATGGTGCTTTCCATCCATGTATGGTATCTACACCCACTCACAATGGTTCCTCAACCATCTCTCCCTCCTCATCCAGAGGGAATACCAATGCAGATTCTATTATAGGCTCCGGACACACCACCCTCACCCCCAACTACCAACACCAATGCCAATAATGGGGGCAGATGGAAGAAGAAAGAGCCCACAACTCCACTTCCCCCCGAGTTCCACCCCCTTGCACACTATGTGAAAGAGAGGGAAACCCCACTAATAGATGTCATACTCTTCCCAAGTTACACAATCTAATCCAACTTGCTCGAGTAACCATATCGCTTGCCACATCTCCAAGCACATCTAGTTCTACTACAATGTCCTCCACTACAGGAAGTAAAGGGCTGCAAACCAAATTCACTTGTTCCATTTGTTCAAAATATGGCCATTACACTCATCATTTCCCAATTGTACCTCATTTTCGCCAGACGCTAGCAACAACACGTCACACCTTTTAGTAAGATCCCTCTCTGCCACCACTTTCTAGTACTCACGTTGCTGACATTTCTTATGTCTCTACCTCAGTTCCTGAACTGATGATATGCCCTTGCACTCTCTATGACTCACTTTATCACTTCACATACCGATGTCCTTTGATTGTGGCATACCGAGGTCTTCATTCAACCCTTATTCAACCACATCCAACCACCTCACCACTAATCCTACCCTCTCTAGATACTATGACCATCCCCTCCCCCGAACCTGAGTCACTTCCCACCTCTCCATGGTTCATAGATTGACTGTCTGAGGATATTCCCCTGAATCCTCCAAATTATCTGGTTCATTTCCCACAGGAAATATTATCCCCTACCACAATTTATCACCCACAGTGTTTGGAAATTTGGTTTATGTCAATTGATCCATCACACCCTGTATGCGATATCTCCTCTACGTCTTCGCCACTCGAGGAAACTCACACTTTGAAAATCGCGCATGTCACCTCCCTGGATCCCCTATATTCTTGCATTTTCCACTGCGACGAAGATATCCTGGAGGAACTCACTACCCCCGATTTCCCATGGAATGCACTCCATCACCAAGAACTTTTTCTCTCACAAGAATCCTTTGAACCTCCTAGCCAAGCCTCCATATGTGCAATTTAAACGAAGGATTTTATTCCTTCAGGGCATATATACTAGTTCAACAACCTTATCCCTGCCCCAGATGATTTTCATCAAACTAGGAATCGCAGAAAAAATCACCATTGGCACTGCATGCTTCCCTAAGGAACTCACATCTTACAAAGTTCTCTTTCAGGAATACCATAATATTTTTTTCTGGTCATATACAAATATGCCCAGTCTCGATCCTTCAATAGTCAAACATTGCATCGACACATGGCCATATGTCGCCCCAATTCATCAAAAATTCCACCCCCTTCACCCATCCAAAGTTGCGGCTATCAAAGATGAATTTGACAAGCTACGTTCTGCCAGGTTCATTTACCCCATTGCATACACTTCGTGGGTATCCAACCTCATCCCTGTTAACAAAAAAAAAGAGAACTATTCGCATTTGCATAGACTTTTGTGATCTCAACTATGCTTGTCCCAAAGACAACTTTCCCACCCCCTTCATCGACCAAATTATCGATGAATGTATCAACCATGAAGCATTTCCCTTTATGGATGGGTTCTCCGGCTATAATCAAATATAAATCCATCCAGCAGATCAGTATAAACAACTTTTACTACCCCGTGGGGTACTTTTGCTTATCATGTCATGCCTTTTGGACTCAAGAACGCAGGTGCTACATTTCAACGGGCCATGAAATATGTTGTCCATGATGTTTCTCGCATCATCCTCGCTTATTTGGACAAACTCATTGCTCGATCAAAGAAACAAAATCAACATTTATATGACTTACACATCATTTTTCAATGATGTCACCAATACAATATCTGCTTGAACACCCTCAAGTGTGTATTTTGCGTCACCCCCAGATGCCTTCTTGGGTTCATTGTCTCCCAACACGACATCACGGTGGACCTCCTTAAGGTCCAATATATCATCTAAATTCTACCACCTTGGAATTTACGCCAACTACAGAGCCTATAAGGAAAAAATAACTTTTTACGTCGCTTTGTCCCATATTACGCCACTCAAGTGCATGATTTCCTTCACTTATTGCATCATGATATCCCATTTCGATGAGATGCACATGATCAAACCACTTTTTATGATTTGAAAGAGGCCTTATCCAATGCCCCTTTGATTAGTCCCCTAAACTATGATTATGATTACATCCTCTACTTGTCAGCCTCAACCGTCTCAGTAGCAGGAGTCCTCATCCAACTAGGAGATGATGGGAAAGAACATGTCATTTACTACATCAGTCAAAAATATTTCAGGCCCACCCCTAAAACACAATCATGATGAGAAAATCACCCTCGCAGTTGTCCTCACAGTCCAAAAACTGTGACATTATATCCTTCTTCGAACTACCAAAGTCGTAGCTGATTCAAACCCCATGCAGTACTTGCTTAGTTGACAAAAAATTAATGGAAAATTTTCCCGATGGATCATCATCCTTCAAGAATATGACCTAGAGTTATCAAATCCCAAAATAAATAAGTCACTCATTCTCGCTGAACTCATTACGAATTTTCCCTCAGACACTACAACTTCACCCATCGATATGTATTTTCCCGACAAACACCTCTTCTTCATCCCCTCTAATGACCCCTAGAATGGCGACCTTCTCGCCTACCTTCGGACACAGAATTTTGGGTCTCACCTCTCTCACGACGATCGTCGATGCATTCACTATCAGGCCCCTCTATACCTCCTCATCGGAGACGTATTGTACCAGCATGGGGTAAACACCATTCTTTTCCATTGTTTGACCATCGACGAAGCTCACAGAGTCCTGAACGATTGCAATAGTGGCACTTGCGGTGGCCACCTCTCGGGTAAGTCCACTACCCAAAAACTCATTCGAGCATGGCACTTCTGGCCCACACTATTTCATGACTGCATCCATGCTATCAAGTGATGCGAAAAATGCCATCTTTATGAAAACAAATTACGAGCGCCACACGCTCTGCAAATGGGGCATAGACTTCATGACTTGCAACCCTCCATCTAGTAATGGGCACAAGTACATCATCGTTGCAATGGATTACTTTACCAAATGGGTTGAAGCCATGCCCAATTTAAACAATACCACTGACACAACAACGTGTTTCTTCTTCAACCACGTCATTACCCGATTCAGAGTCCCACTACAATTAGTATCCGATCACGGTAAACACTTTGAGAACGAGATATTCACATAACTCTCCTCAAATCTAGGATTCTCCCAGGATTTTTCCTCCCCATACTAACCTTAGTCCAACGGATAGGTCAAGGCTGTCAACAAAGTCCTCAAAACCATGCTACAATGTACCATCAACAAACATAAGACCAAATGGCATCTTATTTTTTTTCCAGCATTATGGTCTTATTGAACGACAGCCAAAACTGCCACCGGTTTTACACGAGGATCGAAGCCACCCTCCCTATCGAGTTCAAAATTCTCACGTTATGCACTGCCATCAAGCTATTACTTGACACTGCTCCAATGGAGAAGCACTTGTTGACCTTAGATTCATTGCATGAAGATCGTCGATCTTCATTACAAAACAACAAGGTAGATAAAAAATGGTCCAAATTCACCTTTGACTTCCATGTCAACCTTCGTTTGTTTAATGAAGGAGATCTCATCCTAGCCTACAATATCACCCATGATACTCTCGACCATGAGAAATTCGAATCATCATGGCATGGACCCTACATTGTGCAACACTGCCTCACTAAAGGAACATACATCCTAGCCTCTCCAGAAGGCTATCCTCTCAAAGAACCCGTCAACGGGTTGTACTTAAAGAAGTTTTACGCCTGAGCGTAGCCATTCTACCTTAGGATTTTTATTTATACACATTTGTAGATTTTTCAGTTTTTCTTTTTGCCACCACTCCTCATGACTAATCTACCATCCTTACAACCTCCAACTCAAATTGTAAGGTAGCTAGAGAGGTAGTGGGGGGGCCCAGAGGGCCCATAGTGATAATAGTGGAGGTCATTCAATGTAAGGTGGACTAGATCCATTATATTATTAAATAAGGCCCACTATGGTAGTTAGATATAATAAATGAGTAATTAGATATAATAAATGTAACAGGACTTCTTAGAAGGTTTTATTTCTAGAAGATTCCTCCTCTAGAATGTTCTTAGGTGATGGTAGCACTATATAAAGGGGTTCAAGCAATGTAATGAGACATGAAGAGAAATATTGTATTTGGAGAGGTAGCTCAATAGGAGGATGCCCCCTCGAAGAGGCAAGTGAACAGGAGAGGATCCCTTCCATAATAGGATCTATTGTATGGAGTTGCCATACCTCAAGGGTTTGATGGTAATAAATGAGATTTTGCATATTGTTCTTGTATATCTATTGTGGTACTTTTGTATTCAGTATTGGGTTCTTAACAATTGGTATCAGAACACTTTCCTTGGGCAGACATTGTGGGCAAATATTTTTTATTTTTGCAGATTTTTTTTCGGAGAAAAAAAAGAGGGCCACGACATTATCGAAGTTTTCGGTATATTTATATGCAAAATTTATAGAAAAAGGTTGTATATCTGAGTTCCTCTCAGAAAAACACCCAAGTTAAAAAAAAAAAATCGTCCGAAACGGAGTCCGGGAAGTCAAGATATTGAAGTTTTAAAATCTGCAATTTTTCAGGGTTTTTCCGCGGACGGTGGCGCGATTTGTTTTTATTTATGTAGTAGTTGGAGGCCTAATTTTCTCAAACAAATTACA
This sequence comes from Picea engelmannii, assembly GCA_009831015.1. Lineage (NCBI taxonomy): Eukaryota > Viridiplantae > Streptophyta > Pinopsida > Pinales > Pinaceae > Picea > Picea engelmannii. The sequence continues at coordinate 171,320 of ML780132.1, read as the reverse complement.
GATATGAGTTCCTCTAACAATTTCACCCAATTTAAAAAAAACAATCAGTCGAAACGGAGTCTGGGAAGTGAAGTTATAAGCATTTTAACTTTAGCAGTTTTTTAGGGTTTTTCCAGAAAAAACCGCGATTTTCTGCCGAAACTTATTGGGTCTATTTTTTGGGTTTTTTTGTGACGGCTGCAGGACCAAAGAGTTCATAGGGTGCTCAGATGGCTATTTCCTCTCAAACCCTGAAAGAAATTATTGAATCATTCAAAGCCCAATTGCTTCACACATTGGATGACAGATTGGATGCATTTGTACATGGTCTCACAGTCAGCCTCACAGATAGCCTAACAGACGGCCTCAATGATAGATTTCATAGTATTCAAGATTCATTGAATAACATACAAGAGATATTTCTTATGGAGGGCCTTAGGGATGAATATAATCAAGAAATATATGCTTGGTATGATTTTGAGGCAGATTGTGATGATTGGTATATGGATAGTTGTCATTTCTGGGATGACAACCACTTTCATATTTTATTTGATGACTCTACTCCACCTTCTATAGATAACATCAATGTCCTACATCAGGAGCTAGTTACCAATGTTCAGTCTACATATTCTACAGTGGTATTATTCATTTAAGATTTTGCTACGACCCTTTTCCATTATGTGGTTGGATCTTCTTATTTGGATCCACATGATAGGTGTCAGTATTTGGAGCATCAATTGGAGTTGGTTATTGGGTTTCAAAATCTTCCACAGGGAGTTCACATGAGCACTTGGACATGGGACCTGGGCTTACAATGGTGGTTGGACTTCTTCAACATGGTGTATTTCCTTTCTATATGGGACCTTGGTGCTTTAGTCTTCTTCAGCGTTATGGTCCACAATTATCTATGAGACCCTGGTATATGGCCCACAATTATCCATGTGACCCTGGTAAAAAATATTTGCCCACAATGTCTGCCCAAGGAAAGTGCTCTGATACCAATTGTTAAGAACCAATACTGAATACAAAATCACCACAACAGATATAGAAGAACAATATAGAAAAAAACAACTTTATTAGATCAAATCCTTGAGGTAGGGCAACACCATACAATGGATCCTATTATGGAAGGGATCCTCTCCTGTTCACTTGCCTTTTCGAGGGGGCTTCCTCCTATTGAGATACTGCTCCAAACAAAATACTTCTCTTCATGTCTCATTACATTGCTTGAACCCCTTTATATAGTGCTACCATCACCTAAGAACATTCTAGAGGAGGAATCTTCTAGAAATAGAACCTTCTAAGAAGTTCTCTTACATTTATTATATCTAATTCTAATGTAAGGTAGCTAGAGAGGTAGTGGGGGGGGGCCAGAGGGCCCATAGTGATAATAGTGGAGGTCATTCAAT
>ML780132.1:131232-168130 GCA_009831015.1 Picea engelmannii | reverse complement strand
AATAAATGTAAGAGGACTTCTTAGAAGGTTCTACTTCTAGAAGATTCCTCCTCTAGAATGTTCTTAGGTGATGGTAGTACTATATAAAGGGGTTCAAGCAATGTAATGAGATATGAAGAGAAATATTGTATTTGGAGCAGTAGTTCAATAGGAGGAAGCCCCCTCGAAGAGGCAAGTGAACAGGAGAGGATCTCTTCCATAATAGGATCCATTGTATAGTGTTTCCCTACCTCAAGGGTTTGGTAATAATAAAGTGTGGTTTTCTATATGGTTTCATAGATCTTGTGTGGTGATTGAATTTAGATATATTTGTATCTATTGTGATATTTTTTTATTCAGTCGTTGGTTCTTAACAAGTTAGGAAATCCATACTATGCAGGAGGATGAGATCACTAACCTGAATCTCGCAAATCCTAGATTGGTCGTCTCAAGCTCCCATAATCTCCAAATCTCCTCAAAATGGTCTCGTCAAATCATTATAGTGACGGGTACAAATGAGGTGGCATTGTGGGCCCACCAACCATATATAGTTCCTTTTTCCAAACTTCCACACTTAGCTACAGGAGCCCAGAGCCTCTGTTTCCTGATTTGTTCTTAGCCATAGGATCATGGTCCCACCACCTACATAGTCACATTCCATGGGTCACCATCTAAACTTGGCCCCGAGGGATCCTTTTTCTTAGGTCATGTCCAAGTACACATGCTTATGTTCAAAATTATCAAATAGTTGTTATATTTTCTTTATCATCAAATATTGTTCACATAGAGTATTTGGTTTTTATGTGTGCAGGTACTTAGTCATCACAAATGGTGCAGCCCCTTCAGGTATATGTCCGGCATTGGCGGGTAAATTTTTCCTCTGAAAATAAATTACATCTCCCAGTCACAGCCTCTGACATTCACCTTTAGGGTCCTTACATTTGTCTTTGTAGTACCATCACCTCTGCTGCATTTTGGTACTTTCACCTGGTAGTACTCTCCCCCACATGAGTTGTCCCATTCATAGTTCCCCTTGGAAACTTGACACTCATGATGCTTTCAACCCCTAGGGATGGGAGTCCCGATAGTCTTATGAAATTCCAAGAATAAGTCACATACTTCTTCTCATCATATTAATAACTTTCCCAATGGACTCCCAGGTTATCTCATCTCGATTCTATTGACAGCCCCTCCGTAGGATAATTATCCCTCCATCTCATTCACCATCAATTTTCCCATTTGCATATTTCCCTCCATTCATTTACCTCATAAAGAAATCCACCCATGGGTCCCCCACCATCCACTAGTTCTCTTCGCAACTTGTGCCCTCACAGGCCAAGACATCTCACACCGGGGCACCTGTTTCTGTATCTATACACTCATCCCAAATTATTCTTTATTTATTTGGTAATTGTAAAAAGCCTTTGTTTCCAACATTTACTTATATTTTTGTCATGACCCCTGATGAGCTTCTTTTTTCCAGCAACAACCCATGTCACCCTTGGTTGGGGAATCCACTCTCCTTTTTTCATTCTGACCTCATTCAAGAACCCCGAGTATCCCAAAATCCATGTATCCGTAATCTCTAAGTTTTTCCACTTTGTCAAGCCTCTGTCACAATTTAACCCCATATCTAGTCATCCCCCTGACACTAGATATAGTTTTACGGTTGCTTCCAATCATCCTTCAAACATACCCCAACCAAGGGAAGTCTTGAGTCTCACTGCATATTGACTTCATTCATGTTCCCTATCAGTACTTGATCTCATTTCAGTGGATTTCATGAAGCCCTTTGATTCTTGGAATCACATCTCCCTTTCCGTCGACATCAACACAATTTCCAGAAGGGCGATAATATCTTGGCTCTCATTACCTTTACAATGAGGAGTCTTAGAAGACACATAGAGAATCATCATTGCTCCTTGATTTTGTTGACCCCTATAACATTTGACTTCAACAAAATCTCATGTTACGGTGGGTCTTACCATGCGACTATTGCAATTGTTTTATACTAGTCGAAGACCTCTGAAGTTGTTAGGACATCAATTCCTACGAATCATTGACACTTCTTATGGGCATCTTTGCCTCATTTAAGAGTATGTTCACCATTCAAAATTGTCATCTGTCATTATCAACCACCCCGGAGGGCACTTCAACCATCTACATCATCATGCATCTTCAGTTATTGTCTTACATTTTGGGTTATATGACACGAGCATGGGGAATTCCCACCTCGTTTGTATACATATTTTATTTATTCTCCCTAGAGAAAATTTTGGGTCCCACAGTTTCCCCTCTCCCTCCGACAGATCACTCTTGAAGTTCTTCCCAACACTCTTTATTACAATGACACTCTCAGTAGAATAAGCATTGATGTATTTTAGCTATACGTATTCTCCTAACCTCACACATCAGGGGGCATCTGTTATCATTGAAATTTTGTCTGCAACATTGCATGCAAATGGTTACAAAAACACAACAATTCCAACAACAATTAGTTCACATGCAACACTAAAATGCATTTCAAAAGAAAAAAACTATATAATTGGGAAAAAAATTGACATGCACAAAATCACTAAAGGAAGCATGCACACAGTGCGTGGGCCAACAAATCTCGTAGATCACACAATGCGCTAAATGCCTAACTGTGTATGAGAAAAGCCACACACTTCTCTGAACAACTCATTTATGGTTCTTGTTGGCCCTCCAACAAATTATGGACCAGATCGCAACTTTATTTGACCCCCATATCTGAGTGACATCTGAATGGGGTGCTAGTCAAGGACCAAAGTGTGCCCTAAAAGGCTCCTTGCTCACACCAAGAACCAGTTGTATTTTTCCTTGAATAAATGCTATAAATGGAATCCATGGATGCACTAAGAAACCAAGATATTCATAGTATTTTTATGTTGCCTCAATTCTTCCTTGAGAATCCTCTTTTCACCTTGGAGTATTCAAGAATCATTGCAATAGGCCATTCCACTCAACTCTTGAGGGAATAGGCATTGATTTTCTTCATCATTTTCCATTTTTCTTCCATTGTAAGAAGAGATCTCCATTAGGGAACTCAATATCCCTCCCAAGGAGGAATAGGGGACCCATAGGTCTTATGTTTTCTCTACGGTGTTTTGCCAACTAATATAGTTATCCATTGGTGGCATAATCTTGGTCATTGGTTGATTGTTTATGGTTTTAAAAGTTTCTTATGCATTCTAGTTTTTGTTTCCTTAGTTGTTTTATTTTGTTTATTTGTTTATTACATGTGTTTGGCTTGTTTAACCCACTCACAAACTTATATCTTCTCTACCAGGCCCAACTAGGCATGCAAGTGCCATTGTTTTTCTCACCCAAGTGACAAAACATGCACAACAATACCTTATTCAAATATGGTGTTATTAAAGTGTGGAAGGGTGTTACATGTGGTATAATTATGACCCATGAAATAAGTATTAATTAGATTGTAAAGGAGTTAATGAACCCTGAAGGCTTTCCAAATATGGAAAAGAAAAAAAAAACATGCCCCTCTGATCTAGGTGGATATTGGTGGCCACCCACTTATTCCAAATTCTAGCTGTCTCATCTTGACAGTTTTCAGTTCAACACATTTCTCTGTAATGGGGAAATTTATTTGTAATTGTGGGTTCTGGACTTTTGGAGCCGTCCCGAAGCCCTACATAGCATCTAGGAGGATATTGGTGGCCGCCACCTATTCCAACTGGCTTATTTTGGATTTTTTCATGTCAGTACATCTTTTTGTACTTCCAGGGATGTTTTGGGTTCTTAAACAATTTTTTCTTGGCTTTCCACACACAAACTATAGACAAAGTCAAAGTTTTATAGAACAATGTGTAGTTCTCAAAAAGACTTTTCCAACGGGATATCACACACCTAACATGAATATTGTATAGAAAAGTTATGACCTCGAGAAGTTGATGTACTAACGTACCCCAACGGGGCCCACATGACTTTTGGCGCTTCATCCCCTAGGGATAGGTTTTTGGATGGCTAGGTTTTTGGCATTCATGTTTATCATAAAAAGGCCTCTAGAGCCTCATTGTAATCATTTTCTTGTGAATGAGCTTATCCATCACATCTCTTCTTAGAAATAAAGCTGCCACCATTCTATTGAGTCTTCCACTCTATATTTTTACAGTCTCTATACATTTCTTTCATTAATAGAAATCATGTATTGTTGTATTTCTCTGTTTCTGGAAATTTCTATGTGCATTTCATTGTAATATCTCTTCTTTCATTTCATTCCAAAAATAATCTGGATCAGTGGTATCAAAGCATGTTGCTCTTGATCATTTTTCAGTGCATGTCCTCGATGAGGTCCGATTATAGAAAGTTGGGTCTTGATCTTGTCTCTCTTGAGTAAAATTGCTCTCGCATGCCCAAGAAACCCTCTATGGTGGAAGAAAATAAAAAAAATGGAGCATAAGATTCTATTAACCTATTTCTTGAGCAAGCTCTCGCGTGAAAGAGGGAGGAAATGATGGAGAATTTTTCCCACATCCTTCAATGCATGCCAATAGAAATAGGCATATATTCATCAAGAGACCACTTTGGAGGAATCTCTCACTTCAAAGTACAAGTTAATTTTTATATTTCCATATTTGAAGGTCAGATAGATGCATATGCCTTAGAAAAATAGTTAAATCTACTAGAAGGTTATTTCTCTATTCACATTTTTTCCAATAGGGAAAAGATCACCTTCACACTCCTCAAGGATCTCCCCCATGTTAAACATTGGTAATTAAAATACAAACACTACAAACTAATCAAAATATAGTCCTTTGATCTGCCTCAACCACTTCTTATAATCCCCCTATTTAATATTCATATTACTGGGAGTCTCCAAGCCATATGGCTCAAAAAAATGGAGAAATCCTCCCTAGTTCAGAGTAATATTTTTCTTTGTCTATAGATTCATCATATTTTTGAACTCAGACATCTTCCTTGATTCTGACATCTTTATTCCTTCCTTTAGATTCCTCATGAACTTGAACTACTACATATCCTGTGTTGGTTGTGGAGCCTGATTATCTTCCTAATTCAGAGGTTTGTTTTAGTCATGCTTGGACTCCATTCCCTAATGTGGGGGGGATTCCCCCCCCAAAACTATCACTAGGGGGGTCCAGGGGTGGTGTCAAATAAATTTTTATGATTCGGGGGCAACACCCCCGAAGCAAAAATTTGGGAAAAATTGCCTTGTAGAATATTGTAATTTCATAGTCAATCTGGACCGTTCATTATAAGGTCATAGATATGATGGTAGAAGTTACTTTTATGGATTTTTTCCCTAGAAGGAAACCCTATTTTATGATGGAATTGTATTGCAATTGTGTAATATTGCGAATATTGTATTTTGAGAGAGGATACTGTGAGAGAAAGAAGAGGAAGTTAAAATGGGTGTTATGTAGGTTGTATCCCTTAATTTTGCTGGATAATAAAAAGGAAGGACCTAGAAATTTATCTGGTGGACATAGCCCACACTAGGTGAACCACATATATCTATGACTTTATTGTATTCTGTATCTTTTGTGTTTTATTTCTGCATTTTTATTTTATTTTATTGCTCTGCGATCCTGTTTTTCTAACATCCTGAGAGTGAAATCTCTCGAACTTGTTCTTCATTTATCTGCTCTGTGGATTATGAAAATACAATCTCTTAGACTTGTTCTTGTTTTACTTGATTTTATTGTATTTCTCATACTACTACAAATCCTGTGATTTTTGGGACCTGTTCTTCATTCATCTACTCTTTTTGTCTCTCTTTTCTTCTCCAAAACTTCTTGTATATGATATCAATGTTTTCCTTCATGGAGAGATTTATCACACTTCTGCAATTCTGAGATATGTGACCATACTTGAGGCATTTGTAACATTAAATATTACAGGGAGGCACAAAATAATTCCTTGCTTGAACATTTCTACCATATGCTTTGCATTCTATAGCTTTATGTCCAAAGTTAGCACCAAGTAAAACAATAACCATAAAAGAAACTTTGATACCTAGGAGTGAATGATCTTCTTTGTGATGTAGTCCTTATGAATTCTTGTCTTGGGTAATCATGATCTTATCTTATGTTTTTTTCTTCACCATGATTGAGGCTTCTTTGTTTCCTGAATGTAAACGATTTTCCTGGAAATGCATCTCTTTTATATTCATTCCTCTTTGAATCTTGCTGACCATAATCCCTTCCTTTGAGTACTTTTGCATTATTCTTATCCTTTTCTTCATTCTTTATTTATGAAAACTTGGAACATTTATCTTAAAATCTCTTTCTAGGATCAATGTAACATACCCAACCACACATAGGCTAGGCTATGCCACTTATTCCGACTGCAACACCCCCATCTACGTGCAGACGAGGCACGCTGCAATCCAAGGACTCACTTCACAGTGAGTTATCTCATTTCGAATCACTTCTAAGTTAATTAAGAGACATGAAAACCACATGTGAAAATAAGGATTCATGCCACAACATAAGCTGAGTCATGCACAACAATAACTAGCAAGCATGCATGTTCTCAATATTAAATTCAAAGATAATTAAATACACAACGGAATAAATCATACACGGGTAAATAACCATAACAAAGAGAACTTATATTTTCTAAAAATAAGGCACCAACTAGTTTCATACCAAGGATGTTCCACCCAACCATAGACACTATTGTTCCAAGTATCAACAACAATGTCAACCCCGATCCAAGGCTATGAATCTACAGGGATGGTTCCAGTGTCACTCGACTTCCCAAACCAGTCAATGCAGAAGCTCTCATAGGATTCTAAGCACCCACAACAATCCAAAGTACACCAACTCTCTTCTACCCACCCTGCACAACCCAAGAGAATGGGACCCCTTCTCTGCCATGTAGTCCCTCAGGGTGTCTGCCTCCTTCCATGGCTCCAGTGCTTCTGGTCAAGAAAATCTATGTCAGGACTCTCAGGACTCGCAACTATGAGAAAAGATAAACCCAAGCCAAAGAATCTTAGACATGAAGGCCTTAATTCATGGCTAGAATACATGAGTAGTCTCCATGACCAACCAAACTATGGATCCTCTTCAAAAATTCATTTTCCCTTCCCAAATCAAATGTGAATGAGGAAAAATGAGTGGGTGAAATAATGAACGAATATGAGAGTGAATGAAATGGTAAGATGACGTCTTGAAAAATGAGTGAGTGACTGAATGGGATAATAAGAAGCAACCAACAGAAGAACCCCCACCCCATACCAAAGATGGGTTTCTCTGGTGGATGTAGCCCACATTGGGTGAACTGTGTATATATGTGTCTCTATTGTATTGTGTATCTTCTGTGTTTTATTTATGCATTTCTTTTTTATTTTATTTCTCTGTGATCCTATTTTTCCAACAATAAAATTTTAAGATGTTGGAGATGTAATATTTTTAGACACATTTTTGCACATTGTCACCCCATGAAATCTTACAGTTGTAGTGGGTTTTTCCACAAATCCCAGGATTGGTGGAATTCAAGAAGAAAATCAATGTGGAATGTTTCATATGATATGGAAAGAAGAACATGGAAGAAAGATAATATTGAAAGGATGGAAGATCAAAGAAAAAGTACTGAGAAACTAGGACACTCTCATATGTGGATAAAGAAGATTGAACAACTAGACATGAATGAGGGCATAAAGAATGAGGAAATCTTAATATTTTCTAAGGCATACGTGAGATCCTATGGTAACAGTCATGTACATATGTGATGTGACTTATAGAAAGGTTGCATACATATGTGAGTTTTCTGAAGAAAGGTTGCATACTTGAGGTAAAGCTTTGAAAAACAAAGGTGTACGGATGAGTTGTAGCATGGTTTGATGGTACAACATAGGTTATCAAAGGTCTGATGTTTCAGGTCATTAACAAAGCTATAGGTATGAACATAATATTGTTTGATGAATGTATGGTGATGATATATAGTTGAGTTTTAGAGCATATTCTTGAGGCCTATATTGGATGCATGGTACAAACCCTAGTGTGTGGATTGAGGCATCTATGTTAAGGTACAATGTTGGTTATGTTGAGTACTTATTGTTAGAGGCCTATTTGTTGGATATCTTGGTGTATGTATTTGGCATGTGGTTGAGTTATATATTGGGACATATAGTTGATTAGTTGGAACATAGATGAAGTGTATGGTATGGTGACGTTGGTACATCTTGATCTATAAGTTGATGCATGATTGGTACATACTTGTGCATTGTTAGAGACACTTTCTAGTAGTATTGTTGGAACATTGTTTATGGATGATGTGGCATATATGTATGGATATACTTTTAGATGCACATCTTGATGATGTTTATTAGTAGTCTTGGTTGATGCACATCTTCGTGATATTGTGCATATGGTTGAGGGTTGTCCTGGTGATTGTGTTGAAAATACTAAGACAATTGAGAGGGGTGGGTGAATCATTTGTTACTGTGATTAAACAATTTATGACTATTTGAACAATTTTTAGTCTCTTCCAAGTGACCATCAATATTATACAACATATGAACAACATGAGTAATGAACATCAATCACACATAAGATATACACAGAGACAGATTTTCATGAGGAAACCCATAAAGGGAGAAAACCTGTTCTTCTTCGAATGATAGGTAGTATTTTAAGTTCTGTACATCATCTATGTTTGAGCACCAACTCAAAGTGAGGCTACTACCTCTGTTTTACAAGCTCCAACTTGTTGAGAGCACCAACTCTCTAGTTTCTCTAGCACCCACTAGAAGGAATCACCAACTCCCTGAGTGTTCCAGCACCTTTTGGATGGAAGCACCTACTTCCACTTATACAAGAACCAACTTGTATACAAAAAAATCTGTGTTTTCCCAAGCACCACCCTGCCACCCTGTTTTTCTAGCCACAACCAGATGAAAGCTCCAACTTTCAGTATTCAAGCACCAACTTGAATAACAGAGGACTACAGTCCTCCCTAGCACCACCAAACCTCCATGATTATAAATAAATGATTGAATAACCAACAATATATGTGTTTCACTTCTTACCACTTCTTCTTTGTTTTACAATTATTATCTACTTTTATTTGTTCTGCAATTTTTCTCTTCTTCTATCTGTTCTACAGTTCTGCAATGCTTCAAATTGTTCTGCAATTCTGCTCTTGCTTCTGTCTTTTCAACATCTCTGAGTTTTATCTCACACTATGCATACTGTAATTTTACATTTCTTACAGTTCAACTCATTTTTCCAGTTCGAACAACCAACCTACCATAGTCATTGTGTTTCCATTTTATCCTATACCACCTATTCAGTTACACCTTGAATCTCCAAGAAAACGCATCAACAACTGAATCACCAAACGTCCAAGAACTATGATTTAGTTCTACTAACTAAATCATAACTAATCAATTAACTGTGAAGTGCAATAGTAGCCCTTCGATCATATTCCCAATTAATCAACACCATTGGATTAATTCCGCAGGGTCTCGCATTCATCTCATATGCCCACTGGCTATGACTGAACGCTAAGAAGAATTGATTTCACGATTTCTCATTTTGGAATTCTTGTAATGAAGGGTCTCGACTCTCCATGTCGTGATCGCCAAAATAGAGCTTGGTTGCACTAGCTCCTTCCCTTCTCGTGACCATCGGCGGTGACCTGACACTGATCCACAAAGTTCTTCTTGATTCACAACTTCAGGACTCCTCTGATGAAGAGTCTCGAATATTTATGTCGCGATCACTGAAATGGAGCTTCTTTGGACTGGATCCTTCCCTTCTCGTGACCATCAATGGTGACCAGGCGCTTATCCACAAAGTGCGCTTCATGATTCACAAATTTTGTTGTGAGTCTCCTTGACTCCTCCAACTCCCGGTATCCGAAACTCTGAAATGGAGCCAGATCAACGGTCCACACTCTCCCTTGATCAATGACTCAGATTGAATCACGGTTTTGCGTTTTGTGATTTCAAAGGATAGAGCTCCTCCTTCCTTTGACTTTCCAGTCAGTGAAAAGGTTGACCTCTTGCCACGTGTAGTTTGCATCCAACAGTCCACGACCCTCGACCTAAGGGTTCAAATCAATCCTCGATCTGACAGCCCAAATCATTTCAAGATATCGCATATCACGAGTTCCCACACCATGCTCCATTGAATCCTCCAATGTGCAAGTTAACAAAATTCTAATCGCTCACCACGTGTCCTCCTCGACGATGGACGGTCCTCCTGCTTTTGAGAATTCATAAGCCCTCTTCATTTTGTACTTAAAGATCATGCTCCTTCTTCTGGATCCAATGATGGTCGGTCCTCAAGCTCAGATCCAACATCTGGGATTTGTTCTCCTCTTTTGCGCATTCCTTCTATCTGTATTCAGATATGATGGTCATCGAGAATTCTGAGTGGGTGATCCAATGATCACTATTGATCTTCATTGTTAATATTGCCATGCCATCATTGTTGCGCTACTGATTGTGCTAATCTTTCCATCAATTCACTATGCTGTTGATCATGCTGATCTCACCATCAATGAAAAACATGTTGCTTGCATCTTTCGTCTATAAATATGCCAACAATCTCCCCCTTTGGCATTGATGGAAACCTTGACCTTGAAGAACCTGAAGAACTGCACTCTGCACTCTCTGCTTGGACTACTACTCTGCTTGCTGAACTTGTAACCAAACATACCACTGTATCATCCTTACCACACTACTTACCATACTTTTTCTCCCCCTTTGACATCAATGTCAAATAAGAAACACGCTCCTCCTGAACTGTTGCAATACATCTCGAAGGTATTAGATATGTGACAATCACATACTCCCCCTTACAAGGTGAACAAATTAGACAAAAGAAGATATAACCGCCAACTTATGGAGAAGATATCCAAAAGGTGTTTTTGCTAATGGTTTAGTAAATATATCAACTATTTGTTCGGTGGAAGGAATATAATTTAGCTGAACAACTCTATTTGTAACCTGCTCTCTGAGAAAATGATATTTGATTGGAATATGCTTAGTCTTGGAATGAAGAACAGGATTCTTGGAGACACTAATGGCACTGGTGTTATCACAGTGAATTGGAATTAGATCAGTATAATTTACCTTCAAGTTTGAAAGAGTTTGGATCATCCATAAAATTTGAGTGCAACAAGTAGCAACAACAATGTAATCTGCCTATGTAGTTGATAAGGAAATAGATTCATGCTTCTTACTAATCCATGCTACCAATGAGTCACCCAGGAAGAATGCACCTCCACTGGTGCTCTTTCTCTCATCCACACAATTTTACCAATCAACATCTAAATAAACAATTAACTGAATATTCTGATTTCTAGGAAACCACAAACTATAAGTCATTGTGCCATTCAAGTATTTCATTATCCTTTTTACAACTACTAAATGACTATGTTTAGGAACAAACTAATAATGACCTACCATTCCAACAACTTGCATTATATCAGGACGAGATGTTGTGATGTACAGAAGACTGCCTATCATTGATCGATATGACCATTGATCAACATCAGGTGAAATATCATCTTTACTGAGTTTACAACCGACCACCATAGGTGCACTAACATGAGAAGAATCTTCCATTTGGAACTTCTTCAACATCTCTTTCAGATATTTTTCTTGAGTGATAAATATTCCTATAGAGATTTGATGTACCTGTAAACCAATAAAGTATGACATTTCTCCTATCATGGACATCTCAAACTCTGTTTGCATAGAGTTAGCAAACCACTAAACAGAGGAATCATTAGTACATCCTAAAATAATGTCATCTACATAAACCAAAACAACTAGTAAATCATCACCTTCAGACTTGATGTAGAGATTTTTGTCAACAATACCTTTCTTAAACCCTTTGTCTTGTAAAAATTTGTCCAATATATAATACCAAGCTCATGGTGCTTGTTTCAATCAATATAAATACTTCTTCAACTTGCAAACATAATCAAGACTATATGTCAATGAGAATCCTTCAGGTTTCTCCATATATACTTCTTCCTCTAGATCTCCATTAAGAAATGTTGACTTAACATCCATCTGATAAACGTTAAAGTTCTTATGTGATGCATACGGAACCCAACGTCCGCCCACAGGATCGATTTTTTCAGCTTCTTGAGCCGAAGCGGCTCTTCTGATTCCCTATTGGAATCTCCGGTGAGTACCCGATCCACAGGTCCTTATCCTTCCTCACGGCCTTCTATACTCTGGCCGCTGCCCTTTCCTTAATCAGGGAAAATATACTATCGGGCTTCGGGGTTTCTTGTTTCCCGATGTCAAGAGTTCCTGTCCTCTCAAACTCTCGAACTATGATCCCCTGATACACGCCTTTGCTTCCTTAGCCTCCCTGGCTATTCCTTTAGTCCACGCGACCTCCTCTTATATGACCTCTGTCCCGAACCTCTGTCCCCGCGATCTCCCGATCTCCAATGACCAAATTCACCGATGCACCTTTTACACATTATCCCTCTTGGCTATAATCCTGGCCCATATGATCACTATCCCCATGACTACAGTCTTACCTCTCGTCGGGGTTTCGGACATCACAATGTCGAAATGCACTCGTCCTCAGGATTCGCGTTCCGTCGAATCCCGATGTGTCGATATGATGACAGCTGGCCCCCAAAATGGAACTTTCCACCCTTTCATGGTTTCAGACTTCGCCATTCTGAAGTGTATGGACTTCTTGTCCACGGGATTCCCGATATCCCCATTCTTGATTTCTCGATGGATGACTTTTCCCTTCGGGAAATTTCCCGGAAGCTTCGTCTCGGCCACGCGTCCTCAAGGATGGACGGTCCTCGCTGCTCCTCGCTATTTTGCGATTCGTGATTTCAAATGCTTCGGTTACCTTATCCTCAAGATTCACGAAATGCCGAATCCCGATATGCCGATTTGGCTTCCCTGTCGGGATTTTCCCCGATAGCCTCGATTGTTGCCACGTGTCCTCTCAAGATGGGCGGTCCTGATTCAACCTCGGGATTTCGATACTTTCGATGCCGATGACACAATTCCTTTATCAACTTAGAACCCTGGTCACCGAAATGCCGATGGGTTCTCGATGATTTCCACCTGTCTCCTCAAGATGGACGGTTCAGATTGATTCTGGGATTTTCACTATGAAAATTCCCGATCACTCGTCCTCGTGACTCCTGATTTTGCGAATGCCGAAATTCTGATGGCCACACCTCTTGTCGAAACTTTCCCCCTCCCGTTCATGAAGCTTAAACTTCGTGCAACTCCTGGTCAATCCAACAGCTGACGAGATTTCTGAATGAGATCCAATGGCTCACGATCTCCCCCTTCTGTGCACTTCTCCTGCCTCCTTCCTGGACGTGAAAAACCTTCCAACGGTCCAGATCTTTTTGGCTATTCCAACGACCAATGTTGCTCCCTCCTGAGTTGCTGCGCTTTCTTCCTAGCCTTGGGAAAATTCACCAAAACTCAAAGGCCTCAACCTTTGTCCTCTTTTTCCTTTGCGAGCTCTACGAATTCGAGTCCTCACCTACATTCTCAATAACGTTGTTCCTCCTAAGTTTTCACTTCCGAATCCCCAAGGGATTCTTGGAATTCTGCGCCTCTGCAGAGTCTTCACACACACACAGTGCTGTCTCTCCTGATCTTTTCCAAGTACTCAGACTCCTAAGGGATTTTGCCCTTCTTTCTTCTCCTACAGATGGAGAAACATAGATGCCCTCCTGGCTATCCCTCTGCTCAAGCAACCTCTTGTTGAGTCTGTAGGGTGTTCAACAACCCTGTGAATATCCCTCAGTGGATTCTTCCTTCAATTACAGAACTCAACGAGTTCTCTTTTCTTCTATCTACACATTTACTCAATGCCCTCCTGGTAGAGTATCTCCCCCCAGAACATTCAAAATTTCTTCCCTCTACTCCCTGTGCTTATCTGCACACTCTCTCTATGCCCTCCTGGCAAAGTGTCTTCTTCCAGAACTTCCAGCAGTTTTGTCTCCTTCTGTGCACCCTATGCGCCTTCTCAATGCCCACTTGGTAGAGTTTCACAGAATCCTTAGTGATCCTGATTCTTCTGAACTCACAACAGAGTTATTCCCTTGTGAACTCCTTGCACCTGCTCAATGCCCAATTGGTAGAGCTTCACGGAATCCCCAGTGATTGTGATTCCTCTTCCTGGACTCACAACAGAGTTCCTCCAAATGCACTACTATGCATATGCTCAATGCCCACTTGACAGAGCTTCACAGAACTCCTCAGAGCTTCTATCTGCAATTGTGTATCTCCTACACAACCTTGCCTCCAAGGTGTTCAGGAACCTTGAGGTCTTCCTTGAGTTGTTGATTCTAGTTCTTGTGCCGCAGCACGTCTGTGTCTGAAACTACAGTATTCAGAAATGCATCCTCTGTGCACAGCTATCATAACCCGTAGCGTTCGGTCACACCTTCCTGGTATGAAGCCTCAAAGACCTTCACCTGAAATCAGACACCCTCCTGCAAATGCAAACCTACAATATACATCTATATCATACATTCATATCATATGAAGAACACTCACAGACATCCACATAACACAGAAATACATGCAGGAAAAACTGCTTCTATTTATATTAAATAGCAAATGCCTGTTTTTACAAGGTGTTCCTGAGAACGGCCTGTAACAAGGTCTCGACTCCTTCTCTTCTGCTCTCTACATGCAGATTCTCTTATATCTCAACTACACACACTCTACTACTACTAAAGAGATACAATTCATCTTTTTACATGAGGAGGCTCTTCGAGCTCTTCCCTCAAATCTACCTACCCTATTCAATTACATTGAATGGGCTGTCTAGTCCAGCATCGGATCTAGATCTCATCCTTACAAAATATTAAAGGCCTATCTACCTAATGCCTGCATAAAGGCACGACTTCCTAGCTCAACATCTTAAGAATTTAATTACATTGAATTCAGATTTCAAATGAGGCTGCGCCTCTCTCTTCAACGTGCGATTTGAATTCGTTGATGTGGCTAGCTGGTTGATGTGGAGAGATGCTCCTGCATCATACTCCTCATCTGCAAAATTCATGAGCTCCTGCTCATGAGTTTCCCATATCTGATGTTGAAATCCTCCTGGATCCCAAATCATCCTTTGGAGCTGTTCATCCGCTTCATCTTCCTGCTGTTGTTGCTTCCATGTTGCTGCTGCTTCCTTCCTTCTGCTCAGCCTCTCCTTGTTGGAAGTTTTTGCTGACCAGATCATCAGCTCCCTGATCTCCCCGATCACTGCATCTAGCTTCTCCAATGGCTGGTTCTGTTCATGCAGTCTCCTCAGTTGCAAAAATTCTCGGCACATGAGCATATCACTATGATCTCCCATGTTTTCTTCATCCGCTTCCAAATTTACCTGTTGGATGTGCACGCCCTGCACTTTCACCCTTCTCTCCAGGTCTTCAATTTGTTCATACAGATCAACCAAATTGGTGCTATCTGCCTCTTCTTCTTCTTCTGCTGCAAACTCCCATGTTGCAGTCTTTTCAGTCTCCTGGCTCAAAATATCGGGCCATTCCTCTGAATGCTCGTCATTCTCTTCATCTTCTTCTGCTGTCAGCTTCAATGCTACAACTTCCTCAGCTTCCTGGCTGAATGCATTGAGATACTCCTCAGAATGCTCATTTTCCTTCTCTGCTTGGGCAGCTTCCAAAGTCTGCTCCGCTGCCTTCATGACAGTCTCAGTTGGCTGTCCTCCTATTGTTTCTGCATCTGCAACACAGATTCTTGCCTCCTCTTGGGAAAGTGGTAGGAATATTTGAATTCCCCCAATCATCAGAAGGTCCTTCAGATCCTCCTCTTCTGTCAGCTGTACATGCTGATCTAAATCCATCCCTGAGCTTATCTTCTCTGTCAGCTCTTGTGGCTGATTCCAACTCATCTACTCATCCCTACCCAACTGGCAATATGAGATGCTTCCATTGCCCTCCTGGTAGTCTTCAAGATCCCGCAGCGACCTCATATCATTGCCCAGTTGGCAATGTGAAATTCCTTGGCTGTCCTTCTTACAGTCCCTGAGATCCCACAGTGATCTCCACTCATTTCCTTCCTGGAAATCTGGAATTTCTTCTTCGCTCTCTTGGCAGTTCTTGAGATCTTCAACTGATATCCATTCATTGAGATCCCTCCCAGTCTCCGGTTGACATATCTGAACCATTTCCTCTTCTGGTCCATTGAGGTCTCCTGCATACCTCATCCATCCTCTTAACAGCCTAAGCTGTATACTAACCATCAACTCCTTGACTGGCCATTTTACCTTCGGCTTCTTCATGGGCCATTCATATAACCATCTTGGCTTGGATTTTTTTTGCATCCGCAGTTCAAGCTATTCTATGTCTGTCCTTATTTCAACGAGCTCTTTATCCATCTCTGCAAGCTTTTCTGCTTTGCTCTTCCTCCTAGCATGCCTATGGCATTCAGTAACCATGGTGTTGTCTCTGTCTACTTTCCTAGCAAACCTGCTACTGTCACTCTGCACTAAGAGTGTTTCTAGCTTCATCCTACAGTCCTCCTGACCGCTTATGGACAGTTTCCTACCTGCAAGAAAATCCTTACAGAGTCTCCAGCGCTCCGTCTTCTTCCTTTTCCTCCCCACTTCACCTGAAATATACAAGTGAAGTTCCCGCTCTGATACCACCTGATGTGTATCAGAGTGCTCCTTACCTCTTATGCCTTCCTTGCCTGAAATATATAGACAAGAATCAAGCTCTAATACCACTTGATGCAGACAGAACCCAACGTCCGCCCACAGGATCGATTTTTTCATCTTCTTGAGCCGAAGCGGCTCTTATGATTCCCTGTTAGAATCTCTGGTGAGTACCCAATCCACAGGTCCTTATCCTTCCGCATGACCTTCTGTACTCCGGTCGCTGCCCTTTCTTTAATCAGGGAAAAGATACTATCATGCTTTGGGGTTTCTTGTTTCCCAATGTCGAGAGTTCCTATCCTCTCGAACTCCCGAACTCCGATCTCCTGATACGTGCCTTTAGTGCCTTAGCCTCCCTGGCTATGCCTTTAGTCCACGCGACCTCCTCTTATATGACCGCAGTCATACTCCTTGTCGGGATTTGGGGTTTCGCGATCCTTGATGTCACGAACCTCTGTCCCCGCGATCTCCTGATCTCCAATGAACAAACTCACCGATGTGCCTTTTACACGTTATCCCTCCTGGCTATAATCTTGGCCCATAAGACCACTATCCCCATGACCGCAGTCTTACCTCTCGTCAGGGTTTTGGACATCACAATGCCCTCCTGGCTATCCCTCTACTCAAGCAACCTATTATTGAGTCTGCAGGGTGTTCAACAACCCTGTGAAGATCCCTCAGTGGATTCTTCCTTCAATTACAGAACTCAACAAGTTCTCTTTCCTTCTGTCTACACATTTACTCAATGCCCTCCTGGCAGAGTATCTCCTCCCAGAACATTCAGCAGTTCTGCCCTCTACTCCCTATGCTTACCTGCACACTGTCTCTATGCCCTCCTGGCACAGTGTCTTCTTCCAAAACTTCCAGCAGTTCTGTCTCCTTCTGCGCACCCTATGCGCCTACTCAATGCCCACTTGGCAGAGTTTCACAGAATCCTTAGTGATCCTGATTCTTCTAAACTCACAACAAAGTTATTCCCCTATGCACTCCTTGCACCTTCTCAATGCCCAATTGGAAGAGCTTCACAGAATCCCCAGTGATTCTGATTCCTCTTCCTGGACTCACAGTAGAGTTCCTCCAAATGCACTACTATGCATATGCTCAATGCCCACTTGACAGAGCTTCACAGAACTCCTCAGAGATTCTGTCTGCAATTGTGTATCTCCTACACAACCTTGCCTCCAATGTGTTCAACAACCTTGAGGTCTTCCCTGAGTTGTTGATTCCAGTTCTTGTGCCACAACACGTCTGTGTCTGAAACCGCAGTATTCAGAAATGCATCCTCTGTGCACAACTATCAGAACCCGCAGCGTTCGGTCACACCTTCCTGGTATGAAGCCTCAAAGACCTTCACCTGAAATCAGACACCCTCCTTCAAATGCAAACCTACAATATACATCTATAGCATACATTCATATCATATGAAGAACACTCACAAACATCCACATAACACAGAAATACATGCAAGAAAAACTGCTTCTGTTTATATTAAATGGCAAATGCCTGTTTTTACAAGGTGTTCCTCAGGATGGACTGTAACAAGGTCTTGGCATCTTCTCTTCTGCTCTCTACATGCAGATTCTCTTCTATCTCAACTACACACACTCTACTACTTCTAAAGAGATACAATTAATCTTTTTACATGAGGAGGCTCTTCGAGCTCTTCCCTCCAATCTACCTACCCTAATCAATTACATTGAATGGGATTTCTAGTCTAGCATCAGATCTAGATCTTAGCCTTACAAAACATTAAAGGCCTATCTACCTAATGCATGCATAAATGCACGGCTTCCCAGCTCAACATCTTAAGCATTTAATTACATTGAATTCAGATTTCAAATGAGGTTGTGCCTCTCTCTTCAATGCACAATTTGAATTCGCTAGCGTGGCTAGCTGGCTGATGTGGAGAGATGCTCCTGCATCATACTCCTCAGCTGCAAAATTCATGAGCTCCTACTCATGAGCTTCCCATCTCTGATGTTGAAATCCTCCTGGATCCCAAATCATCCTTTGGAGCTGTTCATCCGCTCCATCTTCCTGCTACTGTTGCTTCCATGTTGTTGCTGCTTCCTTCCTTCTACTCAGCCTCTCCTTGCTGGCAGTTTCTAATGACCGGATCATCAGCTCCCTGATCTCCCCAATCACTGCATCCAGCTACTCCAATGGTTGGTTCTTTTCATGCAGTCTCCTCAGTTGCAAAAATTCTCGACACATGAGCAGATCACTGTGATCTCCCATGTTTTCTTCATCCGCTTCCAACTTTACCTGTTGGATGTGCATGCCCTACACTTTTACCCTTCTCTCTAGGGCTTCAATTTGTTCATATAGATCAACCAAACTAGTGCTATCTGCCTCTTCTTCTTCTGCTGCTGCAAACTCCCATGTTGCAGTCTTTTCAGTCTCCTGGATCAAAATATCGGGCCATTCCTCCAAATGCTCGTCATTCTCTTCATCTTCTTCTGTTGTCAACTTCAATGCTACAACTTCCTCAACTTCCTGGCTGAATGCATTGAGACACTCCTCAGAATGCTCATTTTCCTTCTCTGCTTGGGAAGCTTCCAAAGTCTGCTCCACTACCTTCATGACAGTCTCAGTTGGCTGTCCTCTTATTGTTGCTGCATCTGCAACACAGATTTTTGCCTCTTCCTGGGCAAGTGGTAGGAATATATGAATTCCCCCAATCATCATAAGGTCCTTCAGATCCTCCTCTTCTGTCAGCAGCACATGCTGATCTGAATCCATCCCTGAGCTTATCTACTCTGTCATCTCTTCTGTCTGATTCCAACTCATCTACTCATCCCTGCCCACCTGGCAATATGAGATTCTTCCACTGCCCTCCTGGTAGTCTTCGAGATCCCGTAGTGACCTCATATCATTGCCCAACTGGCAATGTGAAATTCCTTGGATGTCCTTCTGACAGTCCCTGAGATCCCACAGTGATCTCCACTCATTGCCCTCCTGGCAATCTGGAATTTCTTCTCCGCTCTCCTGGCAGTTCTTGAGATCTTCAGCTGATCTCCATTCACTGAGATCCCTCCCAGTCTCCGGTTCACATATCTGAACCATTTCCTCTTCTGGTCCATTGAGGTCTTTCGCATACCTCATCCATCCTCTTAACAACCTAAGTTATATTCTAACCATCAACTCCTTGACTGGCCATTTTACCTTTGGCTTCTTCATGGGCCATTCATATACCCATCTCGGCTTGGCTTTTTTCTGCATCCACAGTTCAATATTTTCTATGTTTTCCCTTATTTCAGCGAGCTATTTATCCATCTCTGCAAGCTTTTCTGCTTTGCTCTTCGTCCCAGCATGCCTATGGCCTTCAGTAACCATGGTGCTGTCTCTGTCCGCTTTCCTAGCAAACCTTCCACTGTCACTCTGCACTAAGAGTGTTTCCAGCTTCATCCTACAGTCCTCCTGACTGCTTATGGACTATTGCCTATCTGCAAACAAATCCTTATAGAGTCTCCAGCGCTCTGTCTTCTTCCTTTTCCTCCCTGCTTCACCTAAAATGTACAAGTGAATTTCCCGCTCTGATACCACCTGATGTGTATCAGAGTGCTCCTTACCTCTTATGCCTTCCTTTCCTAAAATATACAGACAAGAATCAGGCTCTGATACCACTTGATGCAAACGGAACCCAACGTTTGCCCATAGGATCGATTTTTTCAGCTTCTTGAGCCGAAGCGACTCTTCTGATTCCCTGTTGGAATCTCCAGTGAGTACCCGATCCACAGTTCCTTATCCTTCCTCATGACCTTCTGTACTCCGGCTGCTGCCCTTTCCTTAATCAAGGAAAATATACTATCGGTCTTTGGGGTTTCTTGTTTCCCAATGTCGAGAGTTCCTGTCCTCTCGAACTCCCGAACTCCGATCTCCTGATACGCGCCTTTGCTGCCTTAGCCTCCCTGGCTATGCCTTTAGTCCACGCGACCTCCTCTTATATGACCAAAGTCATACTCCTTGTTAGGATATGGGGTTTCGCGATCCTTGATGTCACAAACCTCTGTCCCCGCAATCTCCCGATCTCCAATGAGCAAATTCACCGATGCACCTTTTACGCGTTAGCCCTCTTGGCTATAATCCTGGCCCATATGACCACTATCCCCATGACCGCAATCTTACCTCTCGTCGGGGTTTCAGACATCGCAATGTCGAAATGCACTCGTCCTCAGGATTCACGATCCGCCGAATCCTGATGTGCCGATATGATGACAGCTGGCCCCCAAAATGGAGTTTTCCACCCTTTCGAGGTTTCAGACTTCGCCATTTTGAAGTGTATGGATTTCTTGTCCATGCGATTCCTGATATCCCGATTCTCGATTTCCCGATGGATGAATTTTCCCTTCGGGAAATTTCCCAGAAGCTTCATCTCGGCCATGCGTCCTTAAGGATGGACGATCCTCGCTACTCCTCGCTATTTCGCGATTCGTGATTTCAAATGCTCCGGTTACCTTGTCTTCAGGATTCACGAAATGTCGAATCTCAATATGCCGATTTGGCTTCCCTGTTGGGATTTTTCCCGATAGCCTTGATTGTCGCCACGTGTCCTCTCAAGATGGGCGGTCTTGATTCGACCTCGGTATTTTGAGACTTTCGATGCTGATGACACAATTCCTTTATCAACTTAGAACCCCGGTCGCCGAAATGCCGACGGGTTTTCGATGATTGCCACCTGTCTCCTCAAGATGGATGGTTCGAGGATTGCCACTTTCCTCCTCTCGTTCACGAAGTTTAAACTCCATGCAACTCCTGGTCAATCCAACGGTTGATGGTATTTTTGAATGAGATCCAATGGCTCATGATCTCCCCCTTCTGTGCACTTCTAATGCCTCCTTCCTGGACGTGAAAAACCTTCCAATGGTACAGATCTTTTTGGCTATTCCAACGACCGATGTTGCTCCCTCCTTAGCTACTGCGCTTTCTTCCCAGCCTTGGGAAAATTCACCAAAAACAAAAGGCCTCAACCTTTGTCCTCTTTTTCCTCTGCGATCTCTACGAATTTGAGTCCTCGCCTGCGTTATCAATAACGTTGTTCCTCCTGCGTTTTCACTTCCAAATCCCCAAGGGATTCTTGGACTTCTGCGCCTCTGCAGAGTCTTCATGCACACACAGTTCTGTCTCTCCTGAGCTTTTCCAAGTACTCAGACTCCTAAGGGATTTTGTCCTTCTTTCTTCTCCTGCATATGGAGAAACATAGATGCCCTCCTGGCTATCCCTCTGCTCAAGCAACCTCTTGTTGAGTCTGTAGGGTGTTCAACAACCCTGTGAAGATCCCTCAGTGGATTCTTCCTTCAATTACAGAACTCAACGAGTTCTCTTTTCTTCTATCTACACATTTACTCAATGCCCTCCTGGCAGAGTATCTCCTCCCAAAACATTTAGCAGTTCTACCCTCTACTCCCTGTGCTTATCTGCACACTGTCTCTATGCCCTCCTGGCAAAGTGTCTTCTTCTAGAACTTCTAGCAGTTCTATCTCCTTCTGCGCACCCTATGCGCCTGCTCAATGCCCACTTGGAAGAGTTTCATAGAATCCTTAGTGATACTGATTCTTCTGAACTCACAACAGATTTCTTCCCCTGTGCACTCCTTGCACCTGCTCAATGCCCAATTGGTAGAGCTTCATAGAATCCCCAGTGATTCTGATTCCTCTTCCTGGACTCATAGCAGAGTTCCTCCAAATCCACTACTATGCATATTCTCAATGCCCACTTGACAGAGCTTCACATAACTCCTCAGAGCTTATGTCTGCAATTGTGCATCTCCTACGCAACCTTGCCTCCAAGGTGTTCAACAACCTTGAGGTCTTCCCTGAGTTGTTGATTCTAGTTCTTGTGTCGCAGCACGTCTGTGTCTGAAATCACAGTATTCAGAAATGCATTCTTTGTGCACAGCTATCAGAACCCGCAACGTTCGGTCACACCTTCCTGGTATGAAGCCTCAAAGACCTTCACCTGAAATCAGACACTTTCCTGCAAATGAAAACCTACAATATACATCTACAACATACATTCATATCATATGAAGAACACTCACAGACATCCACATAACACAGAAATACATCCAGGAAAAACTGCTTCTGTTTATATTAAATGGAAAATGCCTGTTTTTACAAGGTGTTCCTGAGCACGGCCTGTAACAAGGTCTCGACTCCTTCTCTTCTGCTCTCTACATGCAGACTCTCTTCTATCTCAACTACACACACTCTACTACTACTAAAGAGATACAATTCATCTTTTTACATGAGGAGGCTCTTCAAGCTCTTCCCTCCAATCTACCTACCCTATTCAATTACATTGAATGGGCTTTCTAGTCCAGCACCGGATCTAGATCTCAGCCTTACAAAACATTAAAGGCCTATCTACCTAATGCCTGCATAAAGGCATGACTTCCCAGCTCAACATCTTAAGCATTTAATTACATTGAATTCAGATTTCAAATGAGGCTGCGCCTCTCTCTTTAACACGCGATTTGAATTCACTGACGTGGCTGGCTGGCTGATGTGGAGAGATGCTCCTACATCATACTCCTCAGCTACAAAATTCATGAGCTCCTACTCATGATCTTCCCATCTCTGATGTTGAAATCCTCCTGGATCCCAAATCATCCTTTGGAGTTGTTCATCTGCTCCATCTTCTTGCTGCTGCTGCTTCCATGTTGCTGCTGCTTCCTTCCTTCTGCTCAGCCTCTCCTTGCTGGCAGTTTCTGCTGACTGGATCATCAACTCCCTGATCTCCCCGATCACTGCATCCAACTGCTGCAATTGTTGGTTCAATTCATGTAGTCTCCTTAGTTGCAAAAATTCTCGGCACATGAAAAGATCACTGTGATCTCCCATGTTTTCTTCATCCACTTCCAACTTTACCTGTTGGATGTGCACTCCCTGCACTTTTACCCTTCTCTCAAATGCTTCAATTTGTTCGTATAGATCAACCAAAGTGGTGTTGTCTGCCTCTTCTTCTTCTGCTACTGCAAACTCCCATGTTGCAGTCTTTTCAGTCTCCTGGCTGAAAATATCGGGCCATTCCTCCGAATGCTCGTCATTCTCTTCATCTTCTTCTGCTATCAGCTTCAATGCTACATCTTCCTCAGCTTCCTGGATGAATGCATTTAGACACTCCTTAGAATGGTCATTTTCCTTCTCTGCTTGGGCAGCTTCCAAAGTCTGCTCCGTTGCCTTCATGACAGTCTTAGTTGGTTGTCCTCCTGTTGTTGCTGCATCTGCAACACCGATTTCTGCCTCCTCCTGGGCAAGTGGTAGGAATATCTGAATTCCCCCAATCATCAGAAGGTCCTTAAGATCCTCCTCTTCTGTCAGCTACACATGATGATCTGAATCCATCCCTGAGCTTATCTGCTTTGTCAGCTCTTCTGGATGATTCCAACTCATCTTCTCATCCCTTCCCACCTGGCAATATGAGATGCTTCCATTGCCCTCCTAGCAGTCTTTGAGATCCCACAACGACCTCATATCATTTCCCAACTGGCAATGTGAAATTCCTTGGCTGTCCTTCTGACAGTCCCTGAGATCCCATGGTGATCTCCACTTGTTTCCCTCCTGGAAATTTGGAATTTTTTCTTTGCTCTCCTGGCAGTTCTTGAGATCTTCAGCTGATCTCCATTCACTGAGATCCCTCCTAGTATCCGGTTCACATATCTGAACTATTTCCTCTTCTAGTCCATTGAGGTCTTTCGCATACCTCATCCATCCTCTTAACAGCCTAAGTTGTCTTCTAACCATCAAATCCTTGACTGGCCATTTTACCTTCGGCTTCTTCATGCGCCATTCATATACCCATCTCGGCTTGGATTTTTGTTGCATCTGCAGTTCAAGATTTTCTATGTCTGCCCTTATTTCAACAAGCTCTTTATCCATCTTTGCAAGCTTTTTTGCTTTTCTCTTCCTCCCAGCATGCCTATGGCCTTCAGTAACCATCGTGCTATCTCTGTCTGCTTTCCTAGCAAACCTGCTACTATCACTTTGCACTAAGATTGTTTCCATCTTCATCCTATAGTCCTCCTGACTACTTATGGATTGTTTCCTACCTGCAAACAAATCCTTACAGAGTCTCCAACGCTCTGTCTTCTTCCTTTTCCTCCCCGCTTCACCTGAAATATACAAGTGAAGTTCCCGCTCTCATACCACCTGATGTGTATCAGAGTGCTCCTTACCTCTTATGCCTTCCTTGCCTGAAATATACAGACAAGAATCAGGCTCTGATACCACTTGATGAAGATGGAACCCAACGTCCTCCCACAGGATTGATTTTTTCAGCTTCTTGAGCCGAATCGGCTCTTCTGATTCCCTGTTGGAATCTTCGGTGAGAACCCGATCCACATGTCCTTATCCTTCCTCACAACCTTCTGTACTCCAGCCGCTGCCCTTTTCTTAATCAGGGAAAATATACTATCGGGCTTCAGGGTTTCTTGTTTCCCAATGTTGAGAGTTCCTGTCCTCTCGAACTCCCGAACTCCGATCTCCTGATACGCGCCTTTGCTGCCTTAGCATCCTTGGCTATGCCTTTAGTCCACGTGACCTCCTCTTATATGACCGCAGTCATACTCCTTGTCAGGATTTTGGGTTTCACGATCCTTGATGTCACGAAACTTTGTCCCCGCGATCTCCCGATCTCCAATGAGAAAATTCACCGATGCGCCTTTTATGCGTTAGCCCTCCTGACTATAATTCTGGCCCATATGAACACTATCCCCATGACCGCAGTCTTACCTCTCATCGTGGTTTCAGACATTGCAATGCCAAAATGCACTCATCCTCAGGATTCGCGATCTGCCGAATATTGATGTGTCGATATGATGACAGATGGCCCCCAAAATGGAGCTTTCCACCCTTTCGGGGTTTCAGACTTCGCCATTCCGAAGTGTATGGACTTCTTGTCCACGGGATTCCCGATATCCTGATTCTCGATTTCCTAATGGATGACTTTTCCCTTCGGGAAATTTCCCGGAAGCTTCATCTCGGCCACGCATCCTCAAGGATGGACGGTCCTCGCTGCTCCTCGCTATTTCACGATTCACGATTTCAAATGCTCCGGTTACCTTGTCTTCAGGATTCACGAAATGTCGAATCCTGATATGTTGATTTGGTTTCCCTGTTGGGGTTTTCCCCAATAGCCTCGATTGTTGCCATGCATCCTCTCAATATGGGCAGTCCTGATTCAACCTCAAGATTTCGAGACTTTCGATGCCGATGACACAATTCCTTTATCAACTTATAACCCCGGTCGCCGAAATGCCGACGGGTTCTCGATGATTGCCACCTGTCTCCTCAAGATGGATGGTTCAGATTGATTCTGGGATTTTCACTATGAAAATTCCTAATCAATCATCCTCGTGACTCTCGATTTCGTGAATGCCGAAATTCCGATGGCCACGCCTCTCGTCGGAACTTTCCTCCTCCTGTTCATGAAGCTTAAAATCCGTGCAACTCTTGGTCAATCCAATGGCTGATGGGATTTTTGAATGAGAGCCAACGGCTCACGATCTCCCCCTTCTGTGCACTTCTCCTGCCTCCTTCCTGGATGTGAAAAACCTTCCAACAGTCCAGACCTTTTCAGCTATTCCAACGGCTGATGCTGCTCCCTCCTGAGCTGCTGCGCTTTCTTCCCAGCCCTAGGAAAATTCACCAAAACTCAAAGGCCTCAACCTTTGTCCTGTTTTTCCTCTGCGAGCTCTACGAATTCGAGTCCTCACCTTCATTCTCAATAACGCTATTCCTCCTGAGTTTTCACTTCCGAATCCCCAAGGGATTCTTGGACTTCTGCGCCTCTGCAGAGTCTTCACGCACACACAATGCTGTCTCTCCTGATCTTTTCCAGGTACTCAGACTCCTAAGGGATTTTTTCCTTCTTTCTTCTCTTGCAGATGGAGAAACATGGATGCCCTCTTAGCTATCCCTCTGCTCAAGCAACCTCTTGTTGAGTTTGCAGGGTGTTCAACAACCCTATGAATATCCCTCAGTGGATTCTTCCTTCAATTACAGAACTCAACGAGTTCTCCTTTCTTCTATCTACACATTTACTCAATGCCCTCCTGGCAAAGTATATCCTCCCAGAACATTCTGCAGTTCTGTCCTCTACTCCCTGTGCTTATCTGCACACTGTCTCTATGCCCTCCTGGCAGAGTGTCTTCTTCCAGAACTTCTAGCAGTTTTGTCTCCTTCTGTGCACCCTATGCACCTACTCAATGCCCACTTGGCAGAGTTTCACAGAATCCTTAGTGATCCCGATTCTTCTGAACTCACAGCAGAGTTCTTCCCCTGTGCACTCCTTGCACCTACTTAATGCCCAATTGGCAGAGCTTCACAGAATCCCCAGTGATTCTGATTCCTCTTCCTAGACTCACAACAGAGTTCCTCCAAATGCACTACTATGCATATGCTCAATTCCCACTTGACAGAGCTTCTACAGAACTCCTCAGAGCTTCTGTCTACAATTGTGTATCTCCTACACAACCTTGCCTCCAAGGTGTTCAACAACCTTGAGGTCTTCCCTAAGTTGTTGATTCTAGTTCTTGTGCTGCATCACGTCTGTGTCTGAAACCGCAGTATTCTGAAATGCATCCTCTGTGCACGGCTATTAGAACCCGCAGTGTTCGGTCACACCTTCCTGGTATGAAGCCTCAAAGACCTTCACCTGAAATCAGACACCCTCCTGCAAATGCAAACCTACAATATACATATACAACATACATTCATATCGTATGAAGAACACTCATAGACATCCACATAATACAGAAATACATGCAGGAAAAACTGCTTATGTTTATATTAAATGGAAAATGCCTGTTTTTACAAGGTGTTCTTGAGCACAGCCTGTAAGAAGGTCTCGGCTCCTTCTCTTCTGCTCTCTACATAGAGATTATCTTCTATCTCAACTACACACACTCTACTACTACTAAAGAGATACAATTCATCTTTTTACATGAGGAGGCTCTTTGAGCTCTTCCCTCCAATCTACCTACCCTATTCAATTACATTGAATGGGTTGTCTAGTCCAGCATCGGATCTAGATCTCAGCCTTACAAAACATTAAAGGCCTATCTACTTAATGCCTGCATAAAGGCACGAATTCCCAGCTCAACAACTTAAGCATTTAATTACATTGAATTCAGATTTCAAATGAGGTTGCGCCTCTCTCTTCAACGCACGATTTGAATTCGCTGACGTGGCTGGCTGGCTGATGTGGAGAGATGCTCCTGCATCATTATGACATGAATATGAAAGAAACATTTTGATGGCTTCCAATCTTGCCACTCATGAAAAAGTTTCATCAAAATCCCGACCTTCAACTTGTGCATACCCTTTACAGACCAATCTGGCTATATTTCTAACAACTTGTCCTTTTTTATTCATTTTATTCTTGAACACCCATTTGGAACCTATTACATTCTTATCTTCAGGTCTAGGAACAAGCTCCCAAGTCTTGTTCTTTTCAATCTGATCAAGCTCTTCATTCATAGCTCTAATCCAATCATTATGGTTGTTGGCTTCATAAAAATTTTTAGGTTCAATCATAGATAGAAGAGCAATCTAAGATTGTTCTGTGTCTTTAACTATTTTCCTTATTGTTTGAAGTCCTTTGTTTATATCTCCAATTATCTAATTTTCAGGATGATTCTTTCTAACAATTCTGAGAGGTGATTTTGTTTCTTTCTACCAATTTGTGTTAGCCTGAGTATTCGTATCTTCATCTAATTCAGATTCTTCCCTTTATGATCCTTGAACCTATTCATCTGCATCTTCAACTATATCTTGTGTGCTTGGTTCAACACTGCTTACATTTCTGACTAGGACTTCTTCATCAACTTTTATGTTGATACAATCAACCAATTTATGCATCCTCTTATTGTAGCATTTGTATCCTTTACTTTTTGTAGAGTAACCTAAGAATATACCTTCATCAGCCCTATCATCATATTTGCCAATATTTTCATCATTATTCTTGATATAACATTTACTCCCAAAGACTTTAAAATTCTTGATTGAAGCAGGTCTTCCAAACCATAGTTCATAAGGAGTCTTGTCACTGTGTGGCCTGAGATGAGATTTCTTAAGGATATGAACATTTGTATGAATTTCTTCCACCCAATATGGCTGAGCAATATTCCTTTCATTCATCATTGATATTTCCATCTGCTGAACTGATCTATTCTGCCTCTCAACTACTCCATTTTGTTGTGGAGTCCTTGGAATAGTGTATTCTCGTTTGATTCCATGTTTATCACAGAAATATTTGAATTTCTATGAACCAAAATCTCCTCCTCTATCAGACTTTACTGCCTTCAATCTTTTTCCTATTTGATTTTCAGTCAGAGCCTTACACACTTTGAATTTTTCAAATGATTCAGATTTTTCCTTCAAAAAGGGAACCCATGTTAGTCTAGAATAATCATCAATAATCAACATAAACTATTTTTCTTTTCCTGTACCTTATTTTCTTGATGGTCCACATAAATCCATATGTACTAACTGGAGAGGTTTTTCTATTGAAGGAATTTTTTTTTATTTGAACTATGTCCGAGTAAGCTTTCCAATCTGGCAAGGTTTACAAATAGAGTCATATGGCTTAGATATATTTGGAATATCCTTTATTGCCCCAATGTTTCTAATCTTGATTATATGATCAAAATTTAAGTGACCAAGTCTCCTATGCCATAGCCAACTTTCATCATACTTGCTTAAGTGACATTCTTCTTTTTCTTCTTTTAACAAATAGACATTGTTTTCTGTTCTTATCCCTTTTGCAACCAACTGTCCTGAATTCATAGACTTTATTTTACAATCTTTAGAAGTAAAAACAACTTCACATCCTCGGTCAGAGACTTGACTGACACTAAGAATATTGTGTTTAATACCATCTACAAATAACACATCTTGATATTTTCCTTTTCCATTGCTCAAACTTACCATTCCTTTACCTTTTATTTTTCCTGGTGCATCATTTCCAAAAGTTAAATTTCCTGATTTGTTTTCACTTAGAGTTAGAAACTTACTTTTGTCTCCAGTCATATGTTTGGAACATCCACTGTCAATATACCAGGGATTATTTTTTCTTTGGGCTGATAACACTAATCCACATTGGTAATCTTCTTTCTTCTTCCAAACCTTGAAATTTTCAGCATCAGGATTCAGATCTGGCTTATAGTTCCTTTAGCAACAGTCTGCAGCTTTATGTCCATAATTATGGTAGTTGTAAAATTCTGGTTCACTGAATAATAGATCATAATGATTGTTATGCTCATAACTGTTGTTATGTTTCACCTACGTCCTTCTCCCAGTCATCACATGATTTATAGTCTGTGATTGTATATTGCTTGGTTGTCTCAATCTTTGTGGTGGCAGATAATTGTTCCTTGAATAACTTGATTGCTCATATCTAAATCTTAAAGAACAAGTTATATATTTGTGACCAAAGTTACAACAGAAAAAACAATATCCATAGAAAAATCCTTTGTACCTAGAAAAAGACTGCCTTCTTTGAGTGGGTCGATTTCTTCCATGATGATAGTTTCTCTGATCTACATATTTGGTTCTAGTACTTTTTCTTTCATTCCTTCTTGGTGGCCGATTTTCTTTCTTTGTTTCTGTAGAGTGGTTGTTGTCAATGATTGTAGATTTGACAAACTTGATGGGTTCTGTATTACTTGGATGATCACTACTTGTTCCTTCTTCATAGCCCAAGCCAACTTTCAACTTTTGATTCCTTTGCTGATTTAGAATGGAAGTTAATTCTTCTGAGGCTTTAATACTTGACATATTTTGGTGATACAATGCCTTAAACTTCTCCATTTCTTTTCTGGTTTCTACTATCTCTTCTTCTAAGGCTTCACACCTATCTTTCTTCTCTGATGATTGTTGTTTCCGAATGTCTTCTATTTTCTTTGCCTCTTCTAACTCCACTTTTAGTAGAGCAAAGTCTTCATCAGGTTTTTTATCATTCATTTTAAACTGCATCAACAACCGTTTTTGTTTTCTCTTCTTACATCCGAGTCTGTCAATTTCTTCCAAAGAACTGATTAATTCACCTTCCATATCCACCACAACTTCTTCATCATCCATTTCACCTCTTGAATTTTCATCACCAAGATCTCCCATATCCATAAGCATAAAATCATTCACTTTGTCTTCATAGGATGAATCAATATCTATGTCTTATGAGGAGTTGTCATTGTTTGCACACAAACTTTTCTTTTTAATATATTTTTTAAATTTGTATTTCTTTTCATCATCAGAGTTCTGATCCTTTTTCTTGTGAGGACACTTAGATGAAAAATGACCTATCTTACCACAGTTAAAACATTTGAAAGGGATATTGCCTTGATATTTTCCTGATCCTTTGTTTAACCTTCTCACAAATTTTGCCTCAATATCATCTAATTCTGAATCAATATTCTTGTCTACTTGATTTTTCTCTAGTAATAGATTTATCTTTGATAATTATCATTTCATATGCAGTTAGAGTTCCTAGGAGTTGATCAATGGACAATTTTTTAAGATCATTTAGTTCTTCTATTACAGAGACTTTTGGATTAAATTTATCAAGCAAAGATGTTAAAATCTTTTGAACTAAAAATGATTCTTCAATTTTCTCACCAAGACCCTTCATGGCATTCACAAGCTCTTCAAATCTTAAAAAATACTTGTTGACTGTTTCATCTTCATTCAACTTTAGTTGTTCAAATTTAAATCTATATGTTTGAAGTTTGGCATCTTTTAGTTTCTCATTTCCTTCATAATTGTTAATAAGTTTATCCCACATTTGTTTGGCAGTTTGAAGATGCATCACCTTTACAAACTCAGCTTCTGTAAGTCCATTCAAGATAGCATTCATTCCCTTAGCATTAAAGCTATATTCTAACTTATCATCCTTGGAAGCTAGAAAAACAGGCTTTATGTATCCAATCTCTACTACATCCCAAACATCAACACCTAAGGCCATTAAGTATGTTCTCATTCTAATCTTCCAGAAAGACAAATTTGTTCCATCAAAGAGAGGAGGCTTATTGGCTGAAGTCCCTTCATGACTTGTCATGTTTAATCTTATAGATATATCTTTAAATAAAGGAACCAACTCTGATACCAATTGTAGAAAATACTAAGACAACTGAGAGGGGGGTCTGAATCAGTTGTTACTGTGCTTAAACAATTTATGACTATTCAAACAATTTTTAGTCTCTTCCAAGTGACCATCAATATTATACAACATATGAAAAACTTTAGTAATGAACATCTGTCACACATAATATATACACAGATACACATTTTCACGAGGAAACCCATCAAGGGAGAAAACCTCTTCTTCTTCGAATGATAGACAGTCTTTTAAGTTCTGTACATCATCTATGTTTGAGCACCAAATAAAAGTGAGGCTACTACCTTTGTTTTACAAGCTCCAACTTGTTGAGAGCACCAAATCTCTGGTTTCTCTAGCACCCACTAGAAGGAAGCACCGATTCCTTGAGTGTTCTAGCACCAACTGGATGGAAGCACCTACTTCCACTTATACAAGAACCAAATTCTATATAGAAAAATCTGTGTTTTCCCAAGCACCACCCTACGACCCTATTTTTCTAGCCACAACCAGATGAAATCTCCAACTTTCAGTATTCAAGAACCAACTTGAATAACAGAGGACTACAGTCTTCCCTAGCACCACCCAACCTCCATGATTATAAATAAATGATTGAATAACCAACAATACAGGTGTTTCAATTCTTACCACTTCTTCTCTGTTCTACAATTCTTCTCTGATTTTATCTATTCTGCAATTCTGCTCTTCTTCTATATGTTCTGAAGTTCTTCTCTACTTCAAACTATTCTGCAATTCTGTTCTTGCTTCTGTCTGTTCAACATCTTTGAGTTTTATCTGACACTATGCATACTGTAATTTTACCTTTCTTACAGTTCAAATCATTTTTCCAGTTCGAACAAACAACCTACCACAATCATTATGTTTCCATTTTATCCTATACCACCTATTTAGTTACACCTTGAATCTCCAAGAAAACACATCAGCAACTGAATTGCCAAATGTCCAAGAACTATGATTCAATTCTGCTAACTGAATCATAACTAATCAATTAACTGTGAAGTGCAACAGTATCCCTTTGATCATATTCCCAATTAATCAACACCGTTGGATTAATTCCGCAGGGTCTCGCGTTTATCTCATATGCCCACTCGCCGTGACTGAACGCTAAGCATAATTGATTTCAAAATTTCTCATTTCAACATTCTTGTGATGAAGGGTATTGACTCTCCATGTCACGATCACTGAAATAGAGCTTGGCTGCACTAGCTCCTTCCCTTCTCGTGACCATCGTTGGTGACCTGACGCTTATCCACAAAGCACTTCATGATTCGCAACTTCAGGACTCCTGTGATGAAGAGTCTCGACTCTTTATGTCGCTATTGCCAAAATGGAGCTTCGCTAGACTGGATCCTTCCCTTCTCGTGACCATCAATGGTGACCAGGCGCTTATCCACAAAGATCGCTTCACGATTCACAACTTTTATCATGAGTCTCCTTGACTCCTCCAACTCTCGGTATCCAAAACTCTGAAATGGAGCTAGATCAATGTTCCACACTCTCCCTTGATCAACGACTCAGATTGAATTGTGGTTTCACGTTTCACGATTTCAAAGGATAGAGCTCCTCCTTCCTTTGACTTTCTATTCAGTGAAAAGAATGACCTCTCGCCACATGTAGTCTGCATCCAACTATCCACAACCCTTGATCCAAGTGTTTAGATCAATCCTCGATCCAATGGCCTAGATCATTTCAGGATTTCACATATCACAAGTTCCCACACCATGCTCCGCTGGCTCCTCCAATGTGCCAGTTAGCAAAATTCTAATCGCTCACCACATGTCCTCCTCGACGATGGATGGTCCTCCTGATTTCGGGACTTTGTAAGCCCGCTTCATTTTGTACTTAAATATTGTGCTCCTTCTTCTGGATCCAACGATGGTTGGTCCTCGCACTCATATCCAATGTATGAGATTTGTTCTCCTCTTTTGGGTGTTCCTCCTATTTGTATTCATATTTGAAGGTCATCGAGAATTCTAAGTGGGTGATCCAACGATCACTGTTGATCTTCACTGTTAATCTTTCTATGCCATCATCATTGCGCTGCTAATCATGCTGATCTCACCATCAATTCGTTGTGCTATTGATTGTGTTGATCGCTCCATCAATGACAAACACACTGCCTGCATCTTCTATCTGTAAATATGCCAACATATTGATCTTGGTGAGTAGATCTGATTTGGTTGATGAGATTGATGAGACAGGTTGTTTGTACAAGTTGTGTTGTGCATAGTTGATTAACTTGTGTTGGTACAAGTTTGGTGTGTGGTTGAAGTACTAGTTGATGGTATAGGTTGAGGTACAAATTGATGGATGATTGATGTATGGTACATGTCATGATTGCGAGTGATAATACTTGGTTGAAGTACACCATTGGTATTACTTATTTATCATATCTTATTGTACATGGTATATGGTACAAGATTGATGTTTGATATGGTACATGGTTGAGATACATTTCTTGGCATACGGTTGAGGCACTTCATTGATGATATCTTCTAGTATATGGTATGGTGTTGATGTACACGGTTGGCACATGGTATGGAACATGTTGTACATGGTTGGTGATTTTATTATGATTCATTGTTGATATAGAGAGATAGTATGTATTTTGGTATACACTTGATGTATGGTTTAGATGGTTGATGATCATATACAATTTGATGAGACAGTGAAAGAGTTGTGACGGTGATAGAGACAATTAAAACAACAATTAGAGATTGATGGATCATTGTATGATTCATGGACAAGTCGAAGGATCGTCAAAGGAATAACATATCATGGTATTCTTGATGAAGTATTTTTGAGAAGTTGATCAATGTTTTGGTAGAGAAGTAACATCCATAGTAGAAGAAGATTGCAGTGGTAACATATTGTTCACAATGATTACATGTTAACTTGCAAAGAAGATAGGGGGAGAAATACCCATAGGGGGAGTTATTATTTTTCCTTGGATTAGTTAGAGAAGGTATAATGTCAAATTGAGAGGGGGAGTTAATCCTTTATCAAATGGAGAGAGAGAGTAATCAGAGGCATGAAGATAGGGGGAGCATCCCCAAGGATAGTGTAGAAAGGGGAAGCAACCCCAAGGAGAGATACCCTTTTCCATTGATGTCAAAGGGAGAGATATAGAAACACTGATGAGGAGTATGAGCATGAGTATTGTCACAACTAAGTGATACCATCAATGTTGGTGTTGTCATCAATGCCAAAGGTGGATATTGTCAAACATTTGGTTTAGTTTGATGGACAGTTAGTCTAGATAGTTGGTTTCCATTGATGTCAACCCTTGGAGAATAATATTGTAGATTGATGTCAACCCTTAGAGATTGATTTCAATATTTGAGTATGTATGGTAGCACATTCCGGAAAATCCATAGGTATGGGAAAGGAACCCAAGTTTGGTTGAGGAATAATGTAATTAATATCAATAATTTTGTAGGTGGGACTATTCTAGATAGATAGTACATGTTGTGTCATTTCCGATGATACATGGTATGTCACGTAGATCCTCACGGTTGAGGAGATATGGCTTAGTGAATTTGGATACCCTCATGAGTTATCTAGAAGCCCCTAGAAAGTCAAAGAATTCAAATTATTCTAGAAGCTCCTAGAAGAATTTGACTAGTCAAAGTGGTTGCAACTAGGAGTTAATCATGGGTTAAGTTTTTGCAATAAGAAAATAATTAAAAATAAATTAGTTGCAACGAGAAGTGGAGAGTTTACTATTTGTGGATAAAGTGGTTGTAAATGGACAAAGTAGTTAGAAGTGGGTTATCCTTAAAAGAAGGAAGTTGGGTAAAACAATTAGAAGATAACCCTTAGAGGAATCTACTTGGAGAGTATAAATAAGAGAGAAAGGGTCTCTTATTAGTATCCATTTTGAGCATATTGAATATCTATTATTTTTTAAAATTTCATTGCTGGTACTCATTGATACTTATGAAGTTACGCAAGTCTAATCTAGTAAAGGAGGATTGACGTTGAAAGTTTCAGAGTTGCATAGTTTCAAAAAAACCCTAGTTTTCTGAAGCTGTACACGGGTTGTAGAAGGCCAGGTCGCATACATATGTGGGCCACAGAAGGCCAGGTCACGTACATACATGTACTAAAAGAGGATATGTCATGTACATCTGAAAAGGTCATGAAAACTTGAGTAGATGTTGGTGCCAGGTCTCTAGAGTCTGAAAGCAAGTTCACAGGTCAACATTCTACAGATTCATATCAACTACAAAAGTTCTAGTATGGTTACATGTTTGTTTTGATTATTAGATTTGCTTATGATATGGTTAATTCTTGAGGCATTCTTGGTGTGATGGTTGTGGTACTTAGACATGGTATATGTTGGATGGTTGGATGAGTGAGAAACACTCTTATGTATGGTACAATACTGATATGGTTCCCATAGTTTACATGTTTAAGCTATTTGTACTTGGTTGAGGGATATCTATGTTGTACGATGATGTATGCATGATTGTATGATGATATATGCATGAGGGACATGCATAGGTTGTTGGAGATGCTTCATATATGACATAGTACATATATTCATTTAGGTTGGTTACTGACAGGTTGGATATAATGACAGGTTACAGGTTGATGTGACAGTGGTAGCAAAGGTCTGAAGGGTCGAAAATTTTGGAGTTTCCAGAAAATTGGAAACCCTACTTTTCTGGGGTTGTATGTAGGTTGAAAGAGGAAAGATCACGTACATACACATGATGCGGTATATATATGTTGTGTACATATGCATGCTACAATATAGACAGGTCGCATACCTGTAGAAAATATTTGAATATTGTTGGTACAGTTGGACATATTGTTTTCTGTCTACAAGATGGGTCTTGTACTTGAGGGTTGGATTCCTCACATCTTAGTTGTTGCTAAGATATGCAAGTTGGGTATTTTATTTGAGAGTTGGTGCTAATAAACCCCAGAGATTGTAGTCTCATGTAAAAACATAATAAAAAAATATTACACATATATCTCGTGCTCATTGTGTTCATTGTGATGATGATTCATATTTATTTATTATTGATGAATGTTGTTGATATATGTTTATATGAAATAAGCTATTTTTGAATTCAAGTAATGAATGATGATTTTTGAAGTAGTTACTAACTAGAGAAAGAAATAATTGTGAAAAGATCCACACATTGATTCAA
>ML780132.1:113409-131076 GCA_009831015.1 Picea engelmannii | reverse complement strand
TGACTAAGTTTGATGCAAAAACATGCATGTTGGAAATGACAATGACAATTGTGAAAAATTGTGATAAGCCTAGAATACTCATGGGAACAACCAACTATAAGATTTCCATGGCTATCAAGGAATAATCATAAAAATAAACCCAACAAAACTTTGAGTTAAGGAGTATTGGGACTTACAGGTTGAAGTGAAGAATAAGGAAAGACAAATAAGGGATTTGGAAAGGAAAATTAGAAATATTTTGGGATCAAGTAGGGATACATTCTTATTCTTGTAGGTCCATAATTGCATTTCCTAGGAATAATGAATCTAACATATGGTGGATTTAGTTGTTGGATGATTAGGTGTTTCTTAGTTGACTATGAAACTCGTCAAAGATACTTCCAAGAAATTATATGAAACACGACATAAATAAGCATGGGAGATACATCACTTAGCTAAATGAGTATGGGAATTAGAGAATCAATGCAAGGATCTTAGGGATAAGATTGTGAAGTACTGATGGAGGCTTAAAAATAGGAAATACCATCTTGTGGATCTTCATGGAACATTACACAAAGTCAAATCTAATAAGTACTAAATGAATAGTTTTGAGGTCAATCGATGCCAACTGCAGACCAAAGTAGACTCACCTATACAAAATGCATATGTTTATATAAGTACACATCATGAATACAAATTAATCTACCCACTTCACTTCATTTTACACCATCATGAAAAAAGGAAACACATCATAAAGCCACACAAGCCCTTTTTTACTATTTCTACTTGGAATTATCCAAAAAACAAATTAAATTAAATTAAATTAAAGTTGTTATGCATAATCCCTAAAAGTAATTGTTAAATTTGATATGGTCAAAAAATCCTTTTTTATTATGTCCATGTGAAGGGGTTAACCATTATTTTAGTTATAAATACTAATGGGTCACTCTATTTTCATAAAATCACCTATCCAAAGTAAGTGAATGTCGTCGTATTTTTGCTCGATATCAATACACCCATTGTGCTTGATAGAATTTTTGGCAACAACTACAAGGACAAGAGATCATCCACACACACTTAGGAAGCAAAAAGAACCCTCCCAACGAGGAGGTCAATTAGCTACCTTCTCCAATGATTTTCTTCACGTGTTATTATTTTATCCTCCCGTTAGTAATCAAATCATTATTTTATTCTTAATCAGCTTTCCACTTATGTTTTCTTTATTTTGTTTCTATTGTTATTTTCTCTTTCATGAATGATGCAAGTTGTAGAATAAAAGGTCTAAGCAAATTTATGGTTTCTAGATTGTTATTCCATTTTTGTCAATTATCTAGCACAACCACTAGATCTAGAGATTTTTCTAACCCTTGTTGCATATTTATAACAATAAATTGGTGACTCCACTGTGGATCTAAGACATCTCTTGATCCTTGATTGTGGGTGTCTGTTTAATCCCCATTTCTCTCTTTCATTTTTTATTTTTTGGGCATATTTTGTATTATATTAATTTCTTGGTGGTTTATGCAGGAAATAGTGGCCTAAAAGCCTTCAAATCTACCTTGGAGACTAGATCTTAGCTGTCGGGAAACCTATAGGTGCCAATGAACTTTCTGGGGTCAATATCCACATTGACCAATGCACTTTAATGGTTTTGTTCCATATTTTAAATTTTTCTTTAGGGCATGTAGTTTTCTTTTTGAATGTTTATTCTATCAATACAATATTTTCTTTAATAATATCATAGGATTTAGAAACAAACCCCTTGGGGTTTCTAGTACCTTCCCTCGAATGATTTCTTTTATATATATATTTTTTATTTCTATTATAGTAGGATTTAAAATAAAACCCTATCATGTTGTTCATCCTTTAGACATATTTTACTGCACAATTTTTTGGATAAATAAAAGCATACTTTTTCCCCTAATATTTGTCCTACTATTGATCTTTTGTAATGAGCCTTTGTCTATCTTTTTCTAGGTTTTCAACTTCCTTTTTTATCCATAGATATGATTTGTTTTCTATTTTAGATTGTTATTCATTTTAGATTAGAAAAATATCTTAGTGAAAGAAAGGAGTTCCCTTAGAGCCCTAGTATTTTTCTTTCTTTTAGAGGTTTTCTCGTTGGAATTGTTTTCTTGTGAAACCTTAGTTTAAAGTAGATTTTTTTTCTTTTTGAAGTCTGAATATTAGAAATTTTATTTCAGTTTTGGAGTTTGAATTAGATAAATAATTTTTTTTCTTTCTTTAGTATTTAGCTTTGTTATTTACTTGCTTACTAGTTTATGTTTTATTTCATTTAAATTTACTTTACTTTCCAAGAAATTTTATTTTGAATTATCTCACACCTCACATGCACATTGTAACACCCCATATCTTGGCCTTTAGGGAGTTAGAACATTGATTGTTTACTCATCTTAGTAATTCAATTCTTAACATTTGTTTGGGCTTAGTTAGATTGAGATAGATATTTGAGATATGTACATCTTGACCTAATTATGTGTTGTATGATATTATTTTCATTGTTATATACTCATGATGATCATATATCTTTGGTTTGTTTAAACATGCAAGTTAAATGTGGAATTCAGGTACGTCGATACTAGTTCAAGTTATGATATGAGTGCATAATAGATGCCAGGCATGATAAAAATAATCATTCGTTTCTTAAATTGAATTTCAATACATATGTGGATCCTTATATGAAATTATTATGTATATGCATAGCTATGAGTTATTGGTGAATTAACTTACAGGTTAATAAGCTATGTGATAGCCAAATGACTGTAGTGTTGAGATGACTTGGATGTCGTAGACATCAAGAAGATAGTATATGCTATATGTTGTACTTATTATTTAATTTATGATTCAAAATATTGCTATGATTTGCGGTGAGTGTGGTTTTGATAGGACACACAGCTTGCCCAGAGTGGTTGTTTGATGACGTGACTCTAAGAACAGTAGTTGCATAGTATGGCTTGATGTAGGGTGTTGACCCTAGTTCTATGAGGAGGGGTGGAGGTATTTCCCACTGTTTATCCTCCAAAACCTAGAGTCGTGGGAGGGTTGTGTGAAGTCACGCTCCCCTAGACGTGTGATGACGACTGCTAGTTTCATGTTGGGGAAGCTTGGTCGAGATGTATGATGATGCAAGAGAATCATAAGCAGCCAGCCAAGCGAGCATGAAGGCATAATCCAGCTGGGAAAAGCGCAACACATGTTTTGCACATTTTGAAATATTTTTGAAAGATTAAGAAGCGGATATTAATGTAATAGCTAGAAGTGTACTTGCATTTATATCTGGCTGTTGTAAATAGATCGTGAGCAGTTTTCTCTCATCTGTCAATGTAAAAGGCATTTAAGCCCAGTTAATGAAAGTAGGTAGGTTTGAATTAATAGATTAGACAGTTTAGAAGAGTAGGATGGAAAACGGATATAGACACCCTCGCCTTTGTATCATAGTAGTGGTTGTAACATTAGCACAGGATAGAATAAGAGAGTTGTA
The DNA here is from genome assembly GCA_009831015.1 of Picea engelmannii. NCBI lineage: Eukaryota > Viridiplantae > Streptophyta > Pinopsida > Pinales > Pinaceae > Picea > Picea engelmannii. Next base: position 127,595 of record ML780132.1, on the reverse strand, counting down.
GCAGGGAGTTGAAAAAGGAGAATCCATGTATAGGAGATTTGAATTAATATATGAAGCTTTGAATCAGATTTCATGGTGTTATGATGTTTTTTGTTTATACATGGTGAATGGTATGCTTATGGTTGTTTTATTCTCTCTGTTATGCATTTGTTATGAGGCTATGCTATGTTTGTATGATTTCATGTTGAATGTTTGAAGTCTGAGAGAGAGAGAGAGAGAGAGAGTTTCAATTGTTTCTCTTCCTGAGTGAGAGAAGTTCCTGCAAGGAGTGCAGTGAAACGTCTGCAAGGTGTGAATTGACAAGGTTTTGAGTTTTATCTCAGAAAGCTCAGGAGAGATACCATTGTTCTCATTCTAGTAGAAGTGCAGGGGAAGCATAGAAGCCGTGCAAGGTGTGCGCAGGCTAGTTGAAGCCTTAGAATTTATCAACTAAGGTTGAAAGGTAAGGGACTGTTGTTGCAGAAGGTGCACAAAGTCGAAGAATCAAATACTTGAAGTATTTGAAATATTTCTGCAAGGAGTGCCTGCAGGAGTCCTTCTGAGACTCAAGTTTGCAGGTAAAAACTCAGAAGGGTTAGTGCCTTTGAAGTGTTAAAAGGGATACGGAGCAAAGTCGCTTTACAGAAGCCAAGTTCTGACAAAGAACACGGGTTCATTTCGCAGAAGCTGTTGAGGAAGGAATGAGCGGTTGAAATTCTCTGTGGAGAACTCGTGAAGTGGCGAGGACCGTGGCATTCAGTGAAGCTGCAAGGAGGTTAAGCATTAGATGAATCCACCCTTTGGGAGGTAAGACTCAATGTGGACCGTTGATCATGATAGTGGAGCGTCAGATCATTTCGGGGATTCAGAGTTGTAAGTCCGGAGTGTAAGCCAAAATCCTTGGTCACTCTAACTCCTAGATCGCGAAAAGGATTGTTAAGTGTGGAATTTCAGGATTTCAGTAATTCGAGATTCAGAATACCGAAAATCCTGAGGACAAGGAGCCAAGGGCCTTTGCATTGAAAAACCTTGGAGTTGTGAAACGCGAAATATTGTGAAGTGGCGTTTCGACATTTCAGTGTTTCGGGGTTCGGGAAACTGAGAGAATAGTAGTTTGGAATCGAGAGTCTCGAACTTCTGGTTCCCGGAGGCCCGAAATAACATGGGCTATCGGATCTAAAGGAAAAAGGTGCCATTTCAGGATTTGGGATTTCGAAGTGGTAGGGGAACGGTAGTCGAAGGCTTGTTCAAGTTCGAAAGTCGGTAAGCTATAGTGGACAGGTGGTGTGTTTTTGTTAAAAAGGTGGAGTCAATCTCCATTGACCATTTCGGGGTTCAGGGGTTGAAGAGTCAAGAAGCCTCATGATAGGATTCGTGAAATCGCAAAGTCCGAAACCTCGAAAAGGTGAAAAGTCCTGGTGGGGAGCCAGCCTTTGCTGAACACATCGGAGTTCGGTATTTCAACATTTTCGAAGGCAAGGGATCGGGGTTCTTTGTTCCAAAATTCCTGAAGTCACAAAATGTGACGCAGTTGTGGAGGAGGATGCGGCCAAAGATTTTGACAATTCGACATTTCGGGTTTCAGAGGTTGTAGAGATAGGAAATCTTGACAACAGGAATCGCAATATTGCGAAACCCAAAATCCCGATTCGGCGAAGGGCGCGATCTTGTTGAAGTCATGAGATTTGGGTGATGTCTTGTGTTTGATCACACAAGGCATACTCATAAGAACTTGTCGATACACCATTGTTTGGGTGAAGGATTTCCTATGGTGGAAATCTAAGAGCCAATCAGACTCAGGAGGGTAGATTTAGAACGATCCTACGCGGATCTCGGCCCGAGGGTCTGGGATCTGCGTCAAGTGGTATCAGAGCTTAGAGAACACGTTCTTTTCTTTCAGTAATGGAGAAAAGAGAAACATTTTACAGCCATTCCGCTGGGAAGAAGAGACAGGCCAATGCCAATGCCTGATACAACCATGGAAAGAGAAATGAGTGAGTTACGTGCTAGGCTTGATGCCATGGAGATAGCATAGAGGCGCACAGTTGACGCTGGGGATATCAGCGAAGATGAAAGTGAAAATGAAGCTGGAAATGAAGGGGAAGAAGTTGCAGTCGAGGATGCTGTGGATGAACGCTTATTCAGGGTTATTGCAAGGATAAGTGCCAGAGCAAAGATGGACATTCCAGTGTATGAGGGAAACCTAGATGTTGAAGAGCTTCTAGACTGGATTAGAGCTCTAGATAAATACTTCGACTATGAGGATGTCGAGGAAGACAAGAAGGTCAAACATGTCATTACCAGACTTAAAGGGCATGCAACACTATGGTGGGATGAACTGCAAGCTGACAGACGCTGCAAAGGCAAGCAAAAAATCAAAAGTTGGGATAGAATGGTTGCAAATATGAAATCCAAATTCATACCCAAGGATTATCAAATCACTCTATTTCGGAGGATGAAGAATTTGAGACAGAAGCTGATGACAGTGAAAGAATACACTGAAGAGTTCTACAGGATAAACACCAGAGCAGGTCATCGGGAAAGTGATGATGAAAAGGTTTCCAGATACATGAATGGTCTGTGATATGACATTCAAGATGAGATGAGCATGATGACCCTTCAGAATGTGGAAGATGCTTATCAGATGGCTCTGAAAGATGAAGAGAAGCTGAGCCAAAATCAAGGTCAAAGAGGTCGAGGTAGAAGTCAAGCCAGAGGCAAAAGAATTTCCCAAGTTAGAACTCAGAAATCTAAATAAGAAGGGAAGAAACCTCAAACTCAACATGAGAGAGGCAGAAGTTCATAGAGAGGGCAGTATGCTGATAGAAATACTTTTCCTCGAGCCAGAGGAAGAGAAAGAGGAAAAGGTAGTGAAGTAAAATGCTTTGTCTGTGGAAAGATCGGACATAAATATTATGAGTGTCCAGATAAGAAGAAATATGGTGGTGAAACTCACATTGCCGAAGCTCAAGGATGGAATGTTGAGGTAGAAGATATTGAGGGCAGAAGATCCTTGATGATGAGGAAATTTCTCTTAAATCCATAGAAGGAGGCAGAGAACCCAGCCCAAAGAAACAGTCTATTTCAGACTGCTTACAAAACCAAAGACAGGGTATGCAAGGTCACAGTGGACAGTGGTAGCACAGACAATCTCGTATCTACAGAGATGGTAGAAAAGATGGAGCTGGAGACTATTGTACATCCAAGCCCATATAGAGTTTTGTGGCTACAAAAAGGACATCAAGTAAATGTCACTAAACAATGTTTAGTTGAATTTAAAATAGGAGGATACAAGGATGAAATATTATGTGATGTCATTCCCATGGATGTTTGCCATCTATTGTTGGGTAGACCGTGGAAATATGACAGGAATGTGATTCATGATGGGAGAAAGAACACATACACCCTGGAGAAGAATGGTAGGATGCACATGTTGTTGTCGATTAAGGATAAAGAAGTGAAAATAGAAATGAGCAACACTGTACTTCTCATGAGTGGGAAGGAACTTCTTAAAGAGGTTAAGAAGAAGGAAGATACACAATTTATTGTGGTCAGAAAGCCCAAAATTGTTTTGACCAATATGAGAATAGATGATCTACCAGAAGAAATCTAGGAGTTGCTAGAAGAGTTTGTTGATATAGTAGTGGACAAACTACCTTGTTCGTTGCCACCTATTAGGAGTATAATCCATCACATTGATCTTATACCTAGATCCAGTTTACCAAACAAAGAAGCGTACAGGTTGACACTGCAGGAGAATGAAGAAGTTAAGAGACAAGTCCAGAACTTAATGGACAAAGGATTTATTCGAGAGAGATTGAGTCCATGCGTTGTTCTGACAGTGCTCAGCCCAAAGAAAGATGGAGGCTGGAGAATGTGTATAGACTCACGGGTAATTAATAAGATTACCATCAGATATAGATTTCCTTGCCAAGGATGGATGACTTGATGGATTGCTTGAGTGGAGCAAGATTTTTTTCAAATATTGATTTGAAAAGAGGATATCATTAGATTCAAATGAGAGAAGGTGATGAATGGAAGACAACATTCAAGATGAATGAGGAGCTGTATGAATGGCTTGTCATGCCATTTGGATTAACAAATGCACCCAGTACTTTCATGAGGTTGATGAATGAAGTCCTGAAGGATTTCATTGGGAAATTCATCATTGTATATCTTGATGATATATTAATTTTCAAAAAGATAGAAGCATAGCACTTAAGGCATTTAGCTGCAGTGATGAGGAGATTACAACAAGAGAAATTGCTGATTAATGTGAAGAAATCATCATTTATGAGGATAGAACTCATTTATTTGGGTTTTGTTATCTCTGCAAATGAGTTGAAGATGGATCCAGAAAAGGTAAATGTGATTAAGAATTGGCCATCGTCGAAAAATATGTTTGAAGTTCGAAGCTTCCATGGTTTGTCAAGTTTCTACAGGAAATTCATCTGAAACTTCAGTGGAATCAACGCACCAATGATGGATACGGTGAAGAAAAGACACAAATCTTTTCACTGGACAGAAGAAGCAGAGAAGAGCTTCAATCTGTTGAAGAAGAAGATCACGGAGCAACCAATTCTGGTTTTGCCGGATTTTAGGAAGACATTCCAGGTCAGGTGTGACGCGAATGGATTTGCAATTGGAGCGGTCTTGAGCCAAGACAACAGGCCGATCGCATACTTCAGTGAAAAAATGAATGAAGCAAAGATCAAGTACTCAACATATGACAAAGAATTTTATGCAGTCATACAAGCACTGAAGAAATGGAGACATTATTTGGTTCCTAAAGAGTTTGTTCTGTACAGTGATAATCATGCTTTACAATTCGTGACTCAACAGGAGAAGTTGAACCCAAAACATGCTAAATGGGTTGAATTCATACAGAATTTTACTTTTGTGATTAAGCATATTTCTAGAACTGCTAACAAAGTTGTTGATGCTTTGAGCAGGAAATGTTTTCTTATGTAAGAATTCAGAGTCAAGACTTTAGGTTTTGATAACCTCAAAGAAATGTATAGGGATGACCCAGATTTTAAGGAAGCGTATGAGGCGTCTGAGAATCCAATTCTCAGGGACAGAAACAAATGGACCGAATATATGATCCAAGATGGATTATTATTCAGGGGCAATTAGATATGTATTCCAAAATGCTCCATGAGGGAGAATTTGTTGAAAGAAAAACACAGTGGAGGATTGGTCGAACACTTCAGTCATGATAAGACGTTCTCAAAGTTGAATGACTCATATTTTTGGCCAGGGATGAGGACATATGTTAAGAAATTTGTGGACAGATGCAGGATTTGTCAACACACAAAAGAAAGAAGGCAGAATACAAGGTTATACCAGTCATTACCCATACCAGAAAGGCTGTGGGACGCAGTGAGCATGGATTTCATATTGGGACTGCCAAGAACGCAGAGAGGATGTGATTCAATCTTTGTGGTAGTCGACATATTTTCAAAGATGGCACATTTCATACCATGCCAGAAAACCAACGACGCAACTCATATTGCAAACCTGTTTTTCAAGGAAGTCGTCAGACTTCACAGCTTGCCAAGGAGTATCATTTCTGATCGGGATACCAATTTCGTTGGACATTTCTGGAGGACTTTGTGGAAAAATATGGGGACAAGTTTGTCTTTTCGCTCAGCATATCATCCTCAGACAGATGGGCAGACAAAATTCGTGAACAAAAGCTTGGGAGATTTGTTGAGGAGCTTAGTGACTGAACACCACAGTCAGTGGGATCACATTCTTCCATAGGCATAATTCGCTTATAATGATTCTCTTAACAGAAGCATAGGGCAGAGTCCATTCCAGATTGTATATGAAATGCATCCAAGGGGAGTTTCTGAATTGAAAGATTCGGAACAAGTTGAATTCATGACTGCTAGTGCAGAGGACTTTGCAGAAACAATGAAGGAGCTTCACAGCCGAATTAAGGAATGAGTGCAAAATTCAAATCAAGAATACAAGCGCAGAGCAGATCAACACAGGCGAGAACTTCAATTTGAAGTTGGTGATCTGATTCTTGCACATCTGAGGAAGGAAAGATTCCCAAGGGGAACATATAACTAACTAAAGATGAAAAATATTGGACTGTGCAATGTCATAAGGAAATTTAGGGCAAACACATATGAGATTGAATTACCCGATGGGGTCAGAATTTCACCGATATTCAATGTTGTGGATTTGTACCCTTACAGAGCTAAAGAAGCAGGAGTAGAGGAGGAACAGAAAGAAGTTCAATGGACAAAATAAATGGTTGTAGCTGAAAAGCCAGAGATGGAAAGTATAATTGACAAGAGAGTCAACAGGAAGACCAGGAGAAAAGAGTATTTTGAATACTTGGTCAAGTGGAAAGGACATCCAGTTGAAGATGCAAGTTGGGAAGATGAAGCAGAAATTTAGAAGCATGGAAAGACTGTGCAAGAGCTCATGAACAGGAATTCATGAAAATTTTCAAGCGAGGGAGTATGATGTAGGAGCATCGTAAGAAACAAGCCAAGCGAGCATGAAGGCAGAAGACAGCTGGGAAAAGCGCAGCACACGTTTTTCACATTTTGAAATATTTTTGAAAGATTAAGAAGCGGATATTAATGTAATAGGTAGAAGTGTACTTGCATTTATATCTAGCTATTGTAAACAGATCGTGAGCAATTTTCTCTCATCTATCAATGTAAAAGGCATTTAAGCCCAGTTAATGAAAGTAGGTAGGTTTGAATTAATAGATTAGACAGTTTAGAAGAGTAGGAGGGAAAACGGATATAGACACCCTCACCTTTGTATCATAGTAGTGGTTGTAACATTAGCACATGATAGAAGAAGACAGTTGTAGCAGAGAGTTGAAAAAGGAGAATCCATGTACAGGAGCTTTGAATTAATATACGAAGCTTTGAATCAGATTTCATGGTGTTATGATGTTTTATGTTTATACATGGTGAATGGTATGCTTATGGTTGTTTTATTCTCTCTGTTATGCATTTGTTATGAGACTATGCTATGTATGTATGATTTCATGATGAATGTTTGAAGTCTGAGAGAGAGAAAGAGAGAGAGAGAGAGAGAGAATGAGTTTCTATTGTTTCTTTTCCTGAGTGAGAGAAGTTCCTGCAAGGAGTGCAATGAAACGTCTACAAGGTGTACATTGATAAGGTTCTGAGTTTTATCTCAGAAAGCTCAGAAGAAATATCGTTGTTCTCATTCCAACAGAAGTGCAGGGGAAGCACAAAAGCCATGCAAGGTGTGCACAGGCTAGTTGAAGCCTTAGAATTTATCAACTAAGGTTGAAAGTTAAGGGACTGCTATTGTAGAAGGTGCACAGAGTCGAAGAATCAAATACTTGAAGCATTTGAAAGATTGTCGCAAGGAGTGCATGCGGGAGTCCTTCTGAGACTCAAGTTTGCAAGTAAAAAATCAAAAGGGTTAGTGCCTTTGAAGTGTTAAAAGGGAGACGGAGCAAAGTCACTTTACATAAGCCAAGTTTTGACGAAGAACATAGGTTCATTTCGCAGAAGCTATTGAGGAAGGAACGAGCAGTTGAAATTCTCTGTGGATCAGAACTTGCAAAGTCGCGAGGACCATGGGATTCAGTGAAGCTGCAAGGAAGTTAAGCATTGGATGAATCGACCCTTCGAGAGGTAAGACTCAACATGGACCGTTGATCGTGATAGTGGAGCGTCAGATCATTTCGGGGATTCGAAGTTGTAAGTCCAGAGTGCAAGACAAAATCCTTGGTCACTCTAACTCCCGGATCACAAAAAGGATTTTTAATTGTGGAATTTTAGGATTTTGGTAATTCAAGATTCGGAATACCGAAAATCCCGAGGACAAGGAGCTAGGGGCCTTTGCATTGAAAAACCGCGGAGTTGCGAAACGCAAAATATTGTGAAGTGGCGTTTCAACATTTCGGTGTTTCGAGGTTCAGGAAACCAAGAGAACAATAGTTTGGAATCGAAAGTCTCAAACTTTCAGTACCCGGAGGCCCGAAATAACGTGGGTTGTCGGATCTAAAGGAAGAAGGTGCTATTTCGAAATTCGGGATTTCGAAGTGGTAGGGTAACAGTAGTCGAAGGCTTGTTCAAGTTTGAAAGTCGAGAAGCTAGAGTGGACAGGTGGTGTGTTTTCATTAAAATGGTGGAGTCAATCTCCATTGACCATTTTGGGGTTCGGGGGTTGGAGAGTCGAGAAGCCTCACGACAGGATTCGTGAAATCGTGAAGTCCGAAACCTTGAAAAGGTGAAAAGTCCCGGTGGGGAGCTAGCCTTTGCTGAACGCATCGGAGTTTGGTATTTTGGCATTTTCGAAGACAAGGGATCGGGGTTCTTTGTTCCAGGATCCCTGAAGTCGCAAAACGCGACGCAGTTGTGGAGGACGTGGCCAAAGATTTTGGCAATTCGACATTTTGGGTTTTAGAGGTTGTAGAGATAGGGAATCTTGACAACAAGAATCACGATATCGTGAAACTCGAAATCTTGATTCAGTGAAGGGAACGATCTTGTTGAAGTTAGGAGATTTGGGTGATGTCTTGTGTTTGATCACACATGGCATACTCATAAGTACCTGTGGATACACCGTTGTGTGGGTGAAGGATTTCCTGTGGTGGAAATCTAAGAGTCAATCAGACTTAGGAGGGCAGATTTAGAACGATCCTGAATGGATATTTGCCCGAGGGTTGGGGGTCTGTGTCATATGACACTTCCACTTACGGGTTCTATTTGGAGTTAGGTCAATATAGTTGACGCTCCATCTTAGTCCAACAGAGGAAATGATAGGATGGAATATGGAAGTAGGTTAGGGAGGAAGGATGCTTCGATGTTAGTTGAGAATATTCATTGGGGATTAGAGATGCCACTATTGTTTACTCACTTGGTTCCTACCATGTTTAAAACCCTCTTTGAGTTCCTATTGATATTTTAAGTATGACAATGAGTTATTGATGAATTGTTGTAATTTATTTCGTTAAGATTATTAAATGATACATTACTTGATCTGTTGTCCTACATGTCTTGGTGATCATATAGGAACTATGCACTAGAGGAAATGATTGTTTATTGTTAGTACATACATGAGATATGTGTCCACTAGCTACACACACATACCCTACCCATGTACACTAGTATAAGTAATTAATGTATTAATTATTAAAGTAAATTATTAACTATTTAATCGAATGTCTATTGAATATGTAAATTATATTGCATGCAAAATATCTAGAAGCATTAAATACCTTCTTGAATTTGATAGATGGTGGGTATGATGAATTAAATGAGAATGGTGGAGTGTTATGTACATTTTGGGGAAAACTGTCAAATTACATTTATTAGCTAGCATGAGAAGAAAGACTTTTCATTTTATTTATTGTTGTTTAATGCAAGTCATTTATATTTTAGTTTTATTTTAATCTTTTTCCAAAAATCTAGATAAGGGAGGTTGATGGATAATAATGAGGGTGGTTGAGGAGACTTGGGGAAGGGTGTATGTAAACTTGATAAATAGGGAGGAGAAGTGGTGAAGAAAGGAGGATGGAGAGGTTTTGAGCATGATGAGAGGTTGTGAAATTTTTGGAAGATATAATTCTTCTGATAGTTTTGTTTGAGCATTTGTGCTTTGTTGTTATTGGAGTCATAGGCACGGAGGGCCAAGAAACCGAAAGGTTTCTTGGAGCTAGAAAGTTGGCTAGGCTCCTAGTTGGCAGGGGGGATTTCGTTGTTTCACTCTGGGTAAGCGGGAAAATAATGCTTGGAAGCGCCTAGGACTACATTACAACCGATGAGATTCGACAAGCTAAGGAGGAGGTATTTTTCGGTGGTATTTGGTTATTGATATTTTTTATATACTTTTGTTTTAAGTTATAAATCACAGAGTTAACATATTACTTATTTCATCATGTTATCTAGATTTATCATTGAACAAATGTAGAAGAATTGTGTAAATAAAAATCAATGAAATTATGCTAAAACAAAGTTGTTATTGTGTATGTATAAAATGAAAGATTATTTGTTTAACATCGTGGATGGATGTTACATTTGGTATCAAAGCCTTGGTTCTAAAACTAGGCCAAGGGGACAATGATTATGTTTTGTTTTTTTTTAAATAAAAACAAACTATAAAATGATAAAATTCATATTTATGAATAGCAACTATAGAAATGTGAATGACAAATGAATCTCTGAAAAGAAATTTAGGGTCTATGAACAAAAAATAAAAAAAAAGAAAATGCTAAATTTTAGAGTTATATTGTAGCTATAGGAATAAATGAAGTGTTCCTAAACAAACAAAGAGAGAGTATGATTTGTTAACTTGGAGAAAAATGGGTTTCTTTGAAAGTGCGAGAATGCATAGTAACCCATTTTAGATCTTTTCCGTCATCATAAAATAGAGCATTAGCGTAAACGAAGATTGCACGAAGAGTGTTGGGGAGATATCAAGTGTGCTTGCATATTTTGTGGAAGAGCGTAACATGGAACTTAGAATTCCTTCAAATAGACATGGTATCGCTACCCACATGTATAAATTAGTGTGGCACTCTGCAACAATGATAAAATAGCTTTCTCAATAGCTTTCTCTTATTAGTAGTGGAAGCATGCACCAAAATATGTGACACGACAAAGAAATTATTTGCCCCTTCAACACAACCAATATAGGCAATTAGTAGAAGTTTAATGAATAACACTTCTCATCATGTCGGGTGATTTAAATGACAATGGAAACCCATTTGGAATGATATCACATGTAGTATTTATATGAGTATAAAAACAATAAGCATCCTCTAGATTCAAAGTACAGACAAGGATGGTGAGCAAAGATCGGTTCATAAAGATACCAGCGAAAAACATATGGGTAAGGAATCTCGAACCTTTGGCCAAAAATCTTCCTGTTGTGTTAGTAGGCAACTCTTAAATGAACACTTCCGATCTCCCAAGTGGATCATCCTCTCAAAACTTTTTCCATATATTTAGATGAGAGTGTTGAGTTCTTTAGGTTTCCCTTCACCATGCTCCAGTTAGTGGCAATCCTTTTCATAGATCCAAGCATTGCTTGTGCGCATCTTTTTCAAAAAAAAGAAAAAGAAAGCTAGAGCGATTCATATGGATATTTTTTATAGGGAAGGGAAAGATAAACCCCTCCAAGAATTCTCTTCACTTCATTTGTAAGCTAGATAACTTATTCTTTCGTATGCTTGATATTATCTATTTCATTTTCAAAAAAAAAAAAAAATCACGATTGATTGGTTCTGCAGGGTCCAACAACTTTTTCAATTTGGCTTTCCATCATCTCCAAAGAAGCAGGACCAAGAAAGTACTTGTTTGTGCATTATTTTGGGTAGTAGTAAAAAACTAGAAAAACTCCAATCAGATTGGTTTTGATGGTTCTTCTTCTGTGTAGAATCTATATAACTCTTTGTGTCATACTCACATTCTCTCTTCTCCAGATACTCTATAACCAACTTTTCCTTTTCTGGTCCTCCTTTAACACAAAAGGAAATACCCCAACAAAGAGCTCCTTCTTCTTCTATTAATGTGCAATATCAAGAATGAAACTCTGGTGTGCCTCTGTGATCAAGGAAGAATCGATACTTAGGTCTCGTAGAGGTACCAAAATGTAGGAGGCCCGAGCAGAGAGATTTAGGTTCTCTAGATTATCTTGTTTTATTGGGGAGCTATTCCCCCACGCCCATTGCCAGTGGAAGTATTTCATGAGCTCTGCCCAACCCTTCTTTATCGATCTATCGGACTTGTTTAACAAGCCCTTCAAGAATACTCTGGAGGGTCTAGAAAGGTGGAATTCATACTCAAGATGAGCCATGCTGGGAAGTTAATATCCCATTTTCTAGTAAGCCCCCTGGCTGGAGATATAGACTCAGTTTTTTTATTTTTATTTTTATTTTATTTTCTGGAACAATCTTGTCTGTTTGGGTAACCGACACTCTCGCAACCAAGAATTTTTTGTCTATCTTGGATAAACCCTCAAATAGTGGAATATTTTATGAATGCTACAAGGATATTTCATTTGAGGAAAAATAAACCTCACCGTCAATGCCATTCATTTGTGTTCTTCTTCCCTACTACAAAATCTCTCAATATACACGTATCTGACAATCAATCACTGACAAGGGTGCTCTGATTCCCAATAACATAAAGTCAAGTAAAACCCAAACCGACAGTGCCACTTGAAGAAGTCTAACTCTTGAAAAGCCATGATGTGACTTCTTCTTCATTCATGTCACATCTATTAAGTAATTAGTAAGAAAAAATAAAAATAAAGAGTCGCCACATATTTATATATGTATTAATAACTGCAACTACTTCCGTGCAAATTTTGTTGTGAATTTAAAGTCCTAGATTTGCACATATCATTGAGAATTGAAACCTGGTAGCTTCTTTGAAAAGTGACCATTTTTATTATTACATCATATGTGGTCGATTTTAGAAAACACAAGAGATACACCTGAATCCCTATGTTTATTTAGTTATTTTTTAAATTGTTCAGTCTGATTTTTCTTCATTTCTAATCGCATCTTTCAAAGAGGAGAGTAGTGAGCCACTGAGAAATGTATAGACCTTATAGTGATTCAATCAATGCCAAGATAGATATAGAAATGTTGCAGAGATGTGTTTCTTTAGTATGAATCAGAACAAATATTCTCTTATTGACAAGATCCTGAGTATAATAAATCTTTGTCTCTCTTAGCTAACCCAAGTCTTAAAAAAAACAAAAAAAAAACAAAAACAAAACAAAAACAAATAAATACCTAGGATAATAAGATTGAAGAAATTGGGAAACCATAATTAGTTGCCCGGGTAAACATGAATAACATGCAATTGATGGAATTAGCAAAATGTGATGATTTACTTTTGACTGAGCAATTAGAATCAAACCATGCCTATGTTCGTAGAAGAGGACATTCAAGGGCAGGCATATTTCAATCCATTATTGTTGTTCATGGGCATTACGATTCGACTGACAGGGCTGCCTACAAATGAATAAATGCCTTTGATTGATGTAGGACGGTAAAAGTAACAAGTTGAGAACTTGAAGATGTGTTGCTTTCTTAAATGCTTGCTTTGTTGCCACACATAGCCGTGTAGTCGAGATAGTTGGTCGTACCTCAATTGCAACCTGTTCTACTTAAAAAAAATATAGTTTATAAACTGTTTTGAATTCCCGGAAAACAATAGACCACAAAAAAAAATCATTGTTAATGTTTTCGCCAATCCCATCCCAATAACTTTACTGCCCACTTCAAGTAAAATGAATTTCATTTGTACCATCAAATCAAACCCATTATGTCATACATATATATATATATATATATATATATATATATATATATATAGATTCATGTCATTTCCTAACTATGAATGATTTAGGGATTCTCTGATCTCCCTCATCTCAGTTTTGATTGTTGTCTTCGACATATATATATATATATATATATATATATATATATATATATATATATGGCGATATTACAATTAAGCTCACTTCAATGGTTCAAATAGAAGTGACTCGCTGTCTTACATGGGACGAAAGCTTAAAACCAATTTAAAACCTGATAATATATTCAATGGATTTATTATTTTTATCAACTCATGAGAAAGAGACGTCATTTATGCAGATGACAATCTTAAATCTGTCTGGCATAAGCCTCGCTGATATTTTGTTAACTGCAAGTAACATAGCATTACATTGTCAGCCAAATTGTTATTCAGTGTTGTTATTTAATGGGAGTTGATAAGCATGTAAATTTTGGTAAGGCAAAAGCCCCCACAATCCACCATGACCTATGCCTAGTAATGTAACATATGTAATAAAGGCGTGTAGAGTTAGAACTCATCACCATCCACACACTTGTCCTCGTCCACAATTTGTTTTTAATGGAAAAGTATGAAGAAGGAATGGGTAGTTATCAAATATTAATTGATAAACTTTAGTGAAAGCTAAGTTACAAAACTATAATTTTATATTCAAATAAATACACATACAATTAATAAAAATAAATAAAAAATAAGGCGGAGTTTGATATTATACTATGCAATCTCTTACTTATTATCTTCAATATTATCATTGTTATTGTCCATGGAATATTTTAAAATCCTGGCAATGAATCTATCCAAAGGCATGATGGATTTAATATCATAAATTTCATAAAATTATAAACTTTAAGTTTATTTATTTATTATATATATATATATATATAT
>ML780132.1:74347-110343 GCA_009831015.1 Picea engelmannii | reverse complement strand
TTAATTATTAAAGTAAATTATTAACTATTTAATTGAATGTTTATTGAATATGTAAATTATATTGCATGCAAAATATCTAGAAGCATTAAATACCTTCTTGACTTTGATAGATGGTGGGTATGATGAATTAAATGAGCATGGTGAAGTGTTATGTACAGTTAGGGGAAAATTGTCAAATTACATTTATTAGCTAGCATGAGAAGAAAGACTTTTCATTTTATTTATTGTTGTTTAATGCAAGTCATTTATATTTTAGTTTTATTTTAATCTTTTCCCAAAAATCTAGATAAGGGAGGTTGATGGATAATAATGAGGGTGGTTGAGGAGACTTGGGGAAGGGTGTATGGAAACTTGTTAAATAGGGAGGATAAGTGGTGAGGAAAGGAGGATGGAGAGGTTTTGAGCATGATGAGAGGTTGTGAAATTTTTGAAAGATATAATTCTTGTGATAGTTTTCTTTGAGCATTTGTTCTTTGTTGTTCTTGGAGCTAGGAAGCTGGCTAGGCTCTTAGTTGGCAGGGAGGATTCCATTGTTTCACTCTGGGAAAGCGGGAAAAGAATGCTTGGAAGCGCCCAGGACTACATTACAACCGATGAGATTCGACAAGCTAAGGAGGAGGTATTTTTCGGTGGTATTTGGTTATTGATATTTTGTATATACTTTTGTTTTAAGTTCTAAATCATAGAATTAACATATTACTTATTTCATCATGTTATCTAGATTTATCATCGAGCAAATGTAGAAGAATTGTGTAAATAAAAATCAATGAAATTATGCTAAAACAATGTTGTTATTGTGTATGTATAAAATGAAAGATTATTTTTTTAACATTGTGGATGGATGTTACACACATACTTCACACCTAAAATATATGCTTGGTTCATGCCACCAAACCCAACATAAAAAAATTAACCATTTAATCTAACACACATAAGCTCAGTCGTGCCCAAAAACAATCTTGTAGTTAGACTAGGACTTTCGGGATAGGCATCGAAATAATTTCTCCTAGTCACTTCACATTGAGACATAGTGGTTAACAATTAGGCTACTTTAAAATCCTTTCTATCAAACACTTTCAGAACCCATTTTGTAATAGGCACACTCTTCATAGTGGATAATGTCAGGGTTAGAACAAGATGTGTGATTGAGACTCCTTTCTCTTTCACTACTAAATATCCCCCAAATGTTAGATTTCATCTTGAAGAAAAGGTAACCTATTATTTATGTCTATGAAGACGTAGCTTAGTGGCCTTTCTACTAGGTATTCTTACCTAGGTGGATCTCCTAGGAGTGGGGGGCACCTAAGAAACATTTATTCAGGTCTTTTGGACTTGACTACCTATTGAATCCTAGTTATAATTGTATCTTTTTTTATCTTCACTCATACATGAAAGGACATGAATACCCTTGTTGTTGGTTGATTGGAAGGCCCTTCACCATATTCCAAGACTTGTTTGAATGCATATAGTTCATCTTATATGATAGAGTCTTTTATTTTTATAGGATGGAGCTTGGATTAGAATATATTTATTTTGATTCAAGCACACTTATACCCACTTGTTGCACCACCTGAGAAAATGGTGAGTGTATTGTTTGATCATTTTTTTTCTCAGTTCAGTTTCCTTGTTACTTTACCCTTTTGACTTTATTTTTTCATCTTAGGTGATACTTGCATTTAGACATCATAGCTCCCCCTAGGGGACTATCTCACAAGTTGTGAGGCCTTTTGCCTTTGTTTTTTACTGGTCGTGTTGTATCCCTTTCTAGACAAGTCAAGGTTCATCCCTCTGGCCCACCTTCGGGTTATATCTCTTAATATTTGGGAAGTTATTCTTCTTCTTAATCATCATCTCCCTCCCCATCTATGGGTGTTGGTTCATCTAGTTTTAGATCTAGTTCTTCAATCTCTTATAGTTCATCTTCCTCTAACCCATGTTCCACCATGCAAGGAACTAACACCAAAGGCAACACTAGAGCTAATTCCAACCAACCTTTTATGCCCTACATGGCAAGTTTGAATATCCTTGACTTAAATAATTTAATTAATGATCCAATCCATCATGATCCCAATTGTCCCACTATGCTAACTAATATTCCATCTAAAATCCCTAAGTTTGAGGGTAAAATCAGAGAGGATCCCTCCAACCATATCACGTCCTTCCATGTTTCATGTTCCTCCAACTCCATAATGGAAGGTTCTATTAGGTTGAGACTTTTTTAATGCACTCTTATGGGTGATGCTAGCAAATGGTACATAGACCAACCTAGTAATACCCATAACTCCTTTGCACCTATAGCCAAGGTATTACTAAATTTCTTCCATATTCCACTCCATCATGATGTAGGGATATATATTTTAACTATTTTTCATTAGACTATAGCCACTGATATCATGAATCACATCCATGAATGGTGTAGAAGACATGGCTTTTGCAAAACCAATATCAATGATAGATTCCTTATGCACAGGTTCCTTAAGTCTATTCTTCCTCCCATTTCCAAGGATGCAGCTATGACTATACCTGGGAGTGAGGATGAAACCATCCAAAAGTAACAATATTATAATCTTATCTATGCCCAATTAGGATATTTATATAATATACTTTATGATGTTCCACACTCTCACTCAAGTAACTTGTCTACACTAGGGGAATCCCACATGGCTGGTGGTCTTATAGGATCAATGTTACATACCTATATATATCCCAATCCCCTTTTCATAGTCGATATGGTAACCAGTATGGTTGGGTTATCACCTATTACCCTAAATATTATGTAATTGGGTGTCCTTTATCACCTTACAGTTATCCTAAGCCCCCTCAAGATTCATCTTGTTCTTCATCTCAAGTGAGCACCATAACCTCTTATCCCTTACCCCATGCACATCCACATGTATATGTACCAATTTGTAACAATTCCTCTTATGGTGGGGAAACTATGAATCCCTATTATCCTTTCCCTTTCCCTCTGCTAGTTGCTACAATTCCTACATTCATGGTACCTCAGGCCCCTATTGGTTATCCTACACCCCCTTCTCAAGGAAAAGTGTATGAATAATTTTTTTATCAAAACCTCCCCAATTAGAATAATAAAATAAGAATAAGGGTAAGGGTTAATATAATGGCCAAAACCAAGGGAACTATGGGAATCCAAAACAATAACCAAATACCAACGTTGGGGGAAAAAAACTTCCACAACTCTAAGACAAGGTAATAAACCCCAATCTAAATAGGGGAAGAATCCTAACCTTTGAACCAATAAACCATGTTCTGGTTATGGTGTCTACGGACATATACCCATGATTGGCCATTGTTATTGTGGGAAATGACTAGGTGTTGCTAAATGGGATAAAATTGAACCCACCCAACCTTAATCATCACAAATAGATGTGTTGAAAAACTCTTTTCAAACACAAGGGATTGTGTCCACCCCATATTCCACTCCTCCTAGACCACCTCCCACTTCCAACACTTCTAGAAATGGGAAATATCAAATGCTTTACTTGGATTATGTCGATGTCAACTTGACTATTTGATCCCGTCAATATGATACACCCCCTGAAGCACAACCAAATGAATCATCTGATCCTCCTCCATCTACTAATTGACCTTTGCATATTATTCAACTAAATTTTGAGCTTCTCCCTAAGGTTCCAAAGGTTCTATTACGACAAAATACCCCCAAATCTCATGCATGGGAAACCCATAACTATGACATAGTATATGACTTAGCTTATTCCCTTGATGCAATGTCATCCATAGAATCCCTCCAAATTTGTACTTCACAATGGAAGGATTTACTATCTTATTTGGGTACAATCGATTCTTTGAATTCCATGTTAATTGTTTTTGACATCAACAAAGTTGAACCCTTTTTCTTACCCCCTTCTGTGGCCTTTCAAGTTCCAGTGTTCATTAGGAATTCCATTATTCATCAATTCATCAATGATGGAGGCACATATACATGCATGATGTCTACCAAAGTATAAAAGAAGTTAGGTTCACCTAAGCTCATTCCATCTACCATCTATGTTCATTCATATGATTGAAGGCCCTCTCAGCCAAAAGGGTTATACCATAACTCTCCCATCCAATTGGAAATAAATAAAGTTCTTATAGATGTTGAGGTTATATATGCCCCTTTGTACTATAACATCCTCTTGGGTCATACTTTCATGTATTCAATTTTCTCTTTGGTCTTCCTCATACTAAGTTTCCCCAATAAAGGGAAAATTGTCACCATATATTAGCTTAACTAACATGATCCTAAGACTCAACTAAATCCTTAAAATGTTTTCCCTTCATTGGATGGGAACCAATCAACTACCTCTTTTTTTGACATTATCCATGGAGTCTACATACACTCAACATTACATGACATGTATTATGGTCCTCCAACTGTATTTACCAAACTAAATTTATCTAATGTTTATATGGTTTCATCATCTAACTATCCCATTGGCTCTTCTTCGTGGCCCTCATATCTTGCTTATTCAACATTTCCATAATGGGGGAATCCTCCTCATAGATCTCCCTTTTCCTAGATAACTTTCTTGTTTCCTCATCTCAAAATAGTTAGTATACTAGTTATGGCTATGTTGAATTTTCCCAATCTTACTTTGGGGATCCTTTTATGGTAATTGGATCCTCCTACCCCACCTCCACCCTTTGAGACATTTCTGTATGTTTCCTTAACACTTGTTAAATAAATAGGAACTACCCTTGTACCTCATAGGGAACCTACAAAGACCCAACTTACTCCCACAACCAAGAAATGAATTTCCAACGGGGGAAAAGCTAAGAAGAAAGGGGGTATCAATAGTTCTGGACGAGCCATGGCAACCTTGAAACATGCACCTAGAGCCATACCCCCATGCACTTTATGTGATATCACTATCCATGCTACGAATAATTTTCCTAAGATCCTTGAACTCAAAGAACTTATTAACATCGATGATTTAGAGCATAGTCCTTCCACACCTTTTGTGCAAGTTACCATTCCTAAATCGTCATCCAAGAATACTAAGTCTTTGCGTATGAATCACCCCTATGATTTGTGTGATACATATGGCCATTATTATCATCATTGTCCTATAATACCCCAATTTTGTGACACCCTCGAGTTCGTTCATCGATTGGATTACACTTGCTAGGAACACCAAACCTTTGTGCTAGAGGACCTCTCCCTTAGGAAAGAAGGGTTTTTTCAAGCCAATAGTAAACCGATTATTGTAATTGGACCCCTTTATTTGAAAAATGATTCTTGTAATTGGCCTCAGATAATGTCCCATTTTCAACCGATGTACATCAAAGAATCCCTTGTAATCCTCATATCTCTTCAGTCTCAACATTAGTGGAGCCTTCATCCACTAGTATTCAGTATACCTATGTAGATTTCATGTATGCGAACCATACCTCTTTTTCCTATGGCATTGATAATGGGTTCACTTCCTCATATTCAACCACTTCATCTAGTAATGTTGGTTCTCACATACCCATATCTCATTGTGATGAAGATATCTTGTAGTCCCTTACAATGCAAAATTAGTATTGGGACAATATGCATCATAGTTCCTACTTTTTACCATAGTAGCCTAGTCCCTCCAATCAATATGTTGTTGAATCAAAATATTTTCTATATGAGAATTTGTTCACCATATCCACATACAAGACTTGGTACAGTGACATTCTAACCTATTTGTGAACCCAAAAGTTGAGTCCCCCTGACTCATATGTAACATCCAATGGATTGGCACTCCAACTTTTCCTTTTCACAATTGTGTCCATAGTGCATATATGTATGTTCATAATTTGGGTCATGCTCTTCACATGCTACATATACAAACAATAGGGGGAATCATTCACACCTAACCACACCTAACCATACCTGATCACTTCCCCCCATCATCATCTGATGGGGGAGAATCTCATGCTTAGGGGAATGATGGACCGTCTGGCCATTTTAGATTTGACCACTATCCACTCTAATCCTAGGCCCCAATGGCCTATGTTGGGAATAATATCCTCTCATTCATTAGGTAGTTTATCTTGCCAGCCTCATCGGTGGGATATTTGCATATTGCATATAGTTGATCATTAGTACCATATATTGAAACATTCTACTCTATGCAATTCAAAAATAGATTGGTGGTGCCACACTTACGATCAGGTCTTGATGCTTAGCCTACTAGGAGGGGTAAATCTAGTGCCTCCCCCCTCTCCTCCCCAAGTAGTTCATCCCCTTGAAATTTCTTTCTTTGGTACTCCACCCGGAAGTCACTTTTCCAAGAAGCATTAAATCATGTCTTTTTTAATTTGAATCCATACATATATGTCTCAATTACTTGAACACCTCTTGGATTTCGTATTTCTTGAATTACATGTAGGAATTCACTCTAGATAAACCTTTTTATTCATGGATAATGGTATCCCTCAAGCCTAAATTTCCTTGACATTTAACATAGTTTGACTCCCTTCAATTTATTGCATTTTCCTTTCATCCCTTGGAAATTAAATATAGGACCACCCTTGTTTGGGTAGATAGATCATCCCATCCATGTTTTTCATTTTCCATCTACCTAGAGATAGAGCCTTCCTTCCATGGGTTCTCCAGAATAGTGACCCCTATTGTATTTTGGTACCTATGTTGTTTAATCCTCTTAGGATTGGGTGTTTGGTTAGTCTACATCCTAGAGTTGAAGCCACATGAATTTCTTCTCATCATGTTGAACTCATTACCCATAAGACTCCCACATTTATTAGTGGTATTTGTTGGATTTTAGAATATCACAAGCCCTACACTTCATCCATACTAAGACAATCCTTTGTTTTTATGCCACCATTCACTAACCCCCAAGGTGATTACTACTAATGCCCCTACCCTTGGTTACCTCCATTTGCAATTCTCACCTTCAAAATTACCACCATTTGGTTGTTTTTTGGAGCATGTATATCCTCATTTCCCCTTTTGTATCCCTATTTGGTTTCCCCCTAGGGATTCCATTTGGATATTGTTTCTTTCAACATAATGGTCATATTTGTTGCATCCTCCTTATACCCCTTTTGAGATATCAGGAGGACCATTTACCATTTTGGTAGTACATATATTACGTTATCCTTTTGTCACCCCTTTTGACACAATAGAAGGACCTCTCTACCAAACTCACCTCTTGGAACCCCTTTGGAAATACCAAGAGGGCCTTGTGATTTTATAGTACCCAATTCAGTTTATGGAAACATCCTTGTGTTACCCTTGTTTAGAGCATCTGAGATGAGTCACCTTTATGTCCCATGGAGTCTTCTCAGCTCCACTTTGAGTCCTGTTACTTTTTTCCTATTTCTCCATGAGTCGTACCCATCTCGTTTTGCTAATCTTTGATCTCCATTTTCCTCGTAGTTTACTGATATGTCATTGAAAAGTTGTATGTCTAGAAATAAACCATTTCCTACAAAATGTTTTCAGTTGCTACTAGGTTATCCTTGCATTTATGCTCTAAACAAGGGAAGCATTGAGTCAACCTCTCATTTCCTTTTTATCCCCCTTTGGTGTTAGTTTTTGTTAGTCACACCATAATTTCTACCTCATGTTGGATTCAAGAACTCCTCATTTCCTTGATTCCAGTGGGCCTTCCCATATCGACTTCAACACTTGTATTCTAGGGGTCTAGATTAGAGGATTGTGTCACTTTGACTCATATTCCTCATTGGTGGGTGCCTCAAAACAAGAAGGAAGAGACCTCAATGTTATTTGATTTGGTTTTTTATCACATGCTAGACTCCAACTCCTTATTACATTATTGATAATTGTACACTTTCCAGTTCAGTGATCCAATTGATTGTACTAGCATTTATGACATGTGTGAGATGCATCTGACCTAAGGAGGGGGTTTCCCTTTAGGAAGTCCCCTGAATGTTTTGGCATCAATATTTGATGATATAGATATATATCCATTTATTGTACTTTAGATGTTAGGCCTAAGGAGACCATAACCACATATAGCCACAAGGAGAGGATATTGGCTACACATACTCGGGATGGAAAAAGAACCCTCCCAAGGTGGAGGTCAAGTAGCCACCTTCTCCAAGTATTTTCTCCACACGTGTTATTATTTTGTCCTCTCATTGGTAATGTAATCATCCTTTTATTCTTAATCAACTTTCCATTTATGGTTTCTTTCTTTTAGCGTTGTTGTTTATTTCTTCTTTCATGAATGGTGCAAATTATAAAATAAAATATCTAAGTAGAGTAATATTTCTAGATATTTATTCCATTTTTGTATGTTATATAGCACAACCACTAGATCTAGAGATTTTTCTAACCCTTGTTGTAGATTTATAACAACAAGAAAATGATAAAAAACTAGAGTAGAAGCAACATGAGATAGGAAATATAAGAGGCCTTTGAAATGCAACACAATATGGGTGTTACTTTGTTTATTAATGATGAAGGACACACTCGGTTATAGGCTAATACACCTTTCTCAAAATTAGTTGAAGACATAGTACACATATTTTGAAAAAGTTTACATGATATTTCTATATCATACAAAGGCCAGGCAAGGAATATATAGAGTGATAGGTAGAAAAAAACTTGTCTTTATAAGGCATGGGAAAAAAATTGGACCAAGTGTAAAAAGATATGGAATAAATTACGTTACATACTACAACCTCTTTAAGGAAAAGATGACTTAAGATGACAAAGGAAGAGATAAATGAACATGTGAACGTATGCAAGGAAAAATTGCTAGAGTATAGATACTAGATACAGACCACAAAAAAAACTAAGAGAAACCTGATAAATATGGTTCTAGCTCAGATTAAGAGAAGGAATAACCTATTTGATCAAAGAAGTCGAGTAGCCAAGTTATTACCAATATTTCCAGGATCATATAATGTTAGTTGTGAACACACCCCCTTTTTCTTTTACATTCTCATAATTATTGGATAAAGTAATGTAATATAATCATTTTTTACTTTGTGAAACAAACTAATATAAAAAGTGTTTAATCTAGGGTGACCTTGTGGAGCCACATTAGACCTATAAGTAGATGTACCTTCTAGGATAAAACATTTTACACTCGTTACATACTATTGTTGTGCTCGATGGATTCATATTCTAGTGATTGTTAATTCATATTTGAATATTGTACTCTACCTCATTTTTGCTATAGGTTTCCTCCTAAAACTTAGGGTTCCCCATTTAAACATGATGTTCTTATGTGTTATTGTGAATGATATGTTGAATCTAATAATTGGTTTACTTTATGGTTGCAATGGTAAGAATATATTTGCTTATGTTTAAGTTGTCACTATTGTTTTCAGTTATCATTGTTGGTATTTGTTTAAGTTATTATTATGTGGGAATTTACAATTATCATATTTTTTTGAGTTGATAAAAATAAAAATAATTGGTGGGATAATGAAAATAATTGATTAAAAAGTTGATCACGCCTTCCAATGAATTTATTTAGTAGTATATCTATAATGAAAATAATGGATAAAAGAGTTAATCACACCTTCCAATGAGCTTTTGTGTTAGTTTATCAACTCACTTAATTGAAGAAATGTATTGTTTCTTGTTTTCATGTGTGGACTTCCATTTTAAACCCAACAAATATCTTTGTCCTATTAAAATATTATGTTGTCTGATGGTATTCAGATCCTCGCCAACAACTTGTCCTTTTATTATCTTTATTATATAGTTCTAACAATTAAAAAGGCCTTTTAATTATTATTAAAAATGTCAAGTCAAACTTGGATGCTATGATTAAATACAAATTATCATTATAATATGAGTATATTTATTGTGAAAAATCCTAGAAAATTATATGATCATATAAAATTAAGGATAATTGTATGATATTAATGATAACCCAGGAATACCTATATAATTGAATAACAATATTTGTACTTTTATTATCTTTATTATATAGTTCTAACAATTAAAAAGGCCTTTTAATTATTATTAAAAATGTCAAGTCAAACTTGGATGCTATGATTAAATACAAATTATCATTATAATATGAGTATATTTATTGTGAAAAATCCTAGAAAATTATATGATCATATAAAATTAAGGATAATTGTATGATATTAATGATAACCCAGGAATACCTATATAATTGAATAACAATATTTGTACTTTTATTATCTTTATTATATAGTTCTAACAATTAAAAAGGCCTTTTAATTATTATTAAAAATGTCAAGTCAAACTTGGATGCTATGATTAAATACAAATTATCATTATAATATGAGTATATTTATTGTGAAAAATCCTAGAAAATTATATGATCATATGATATTAAGGATAATTGTATGATATTAATGATAACCCAGGAATACCTATATAATTGAATAACAATATTTGTAGTACATTCCCGAGCAAAGATTCGTATAATTTAAATGTTTTAGTGTAATATAATTGAAATAATAAATACAATTTTATTATTTAAAATATAAAAAGTGAATGATAAAATAATTATAATATTAAATAAAATTTAAATAGCCTTGGGGTGTAGAGTAGTTAGTGATGAAGTGTATTGTTAAGGAACTCTGTTATGTAAAGTTATTGATTTGAAATTTTGTTTTACTTTGTGTGTCGTGTATAAAGCATTGTGAACACACTTGGAAGTTATAGTGGTAACAAGGTTATAGTGGTAACAACAGTCACATACAAAATAAATATTAAATTAAAGATACAGATTTTTTAATTAATAAAATTAATTAAAATATAAATAAACAAGCAAATAAATAAATAATGGAAATTAATTATTTAAAATTTTCAAATTAGTGTATATGTTTAAAAATGAATAATTATTGTTCATAAATATATGATGATGATAGTGGTGGTTTAATAAAGGTAAGGGATCACTTAATTTTCTTTAAAATTTGGTTTTTGTGCTTGAAAAACATTAAGGGAAGCTTATAAGCTCACCATAGTTTTTATGATATGCAAGGTTAGGAAGGTTGGTATTGCGATAAATATTTTGAAATTGAGATCTAATTTGGGTATACAAAATAAATTCTAAGAGAAAGTGTTTTTCATCTTCAACCCTCTTAGTGTAACAAAGATGGCACATTCTTTCATCCCATAACATTTTGGGAATTTTCCAACACCTAATTTCACTATGTAGCTCGTGAGAATTTGTTCTTATTTTAGCAATGTTAATTTTCATCTTTACACTACTTAAAACATAGATACTTGTAATCTTCAAGATTAGTGTTGATCACCTCCTTATAGTATCTTAATTTTGTTTTATCCTATAAATATTTATTGCGCCACAATTGTCAATTTCTACTCAAATTTAAATGTAATAATACTTTTAATATTATTGTTACTCTATAGAATGATCTCTTCCTTTATTCCCCAATGATTTAGCCAAGACTTGGCATCTTCATGTCATCCTTGCTTGAGTTGTAGGTGGTTTTCATTAGAGTTGGAAGCAATTTTGGGAAACATCTTGTCTTCCATATTGTTTATCTTATTCTTGTACATTAGGTATCTAGTCATATTTGTGCTCTCAATGGAGAAAAGACTCGCTTCTATGAGGAGGAGAGGATAGAGTGTATTTCATTTCATTTTGAGATTATAAGTTATAAAACTCTTTTGGATCTGCTTGATTTTTCTCCACAATTCTCTAGAAACACTCCATCCCCAAACTTCACGTCCATATAAGATAAGATAAGTGACAAAAGTCTCAAAAAAGAAAAAATATTAACTATATTTAATTTTAATCATAAAGAAGAAAAATGTTATTCCTCCCATTTAGAATCAAATCCTACTTGATGACTATTTTAATATAAATAATGATTTAGTCCCCGAGGTGTAGGACAATCGGTGATGAAGTGTGTTGCTAAGGCGCTCCGTGATGTTAAAATCCCTGGTTCGAAACCTGCGGGGATAAAAAATCTAACCATGTTAAGGGTTGGTGTGGCTCAGGCCAGGTGCGATCTCTAGATGATTTTGACGGCTTAGATGCCCCTGAATCATTGTTTCTTAGCCACAGGTTAGTCCCACATGTCACGAACAAACTAATAAACAAAAATATAAATAATAATTTATTAATAAAATAATATATTAAATGAATATCATTAGTGTTCACTTATAATTATTAAATTGCCAATAAATTTAGGTAGTTATCAAATTCATTGGAATAAAATGATAATAAAAATTAATGTTTCCAATTTAGTAATATGTTCAAAGAATCTAAAATAAAAATAAAACTATTTCAATTTTCTAAATTAATATTAAAAG
Source organism: Picea engelmannii (assembly GCA_009831015.1). NCBI lineage: Eukaryota > Viridiplantae > Streptophyta > Pinopsida > Pinales > Pinaceae > Picea > Picea engelmannii. Next base: position 98,087 of record ML780132.1, on the reverse strand, counting down.
TTTTCGAGGGAGTTGGTGAAATGTGGATAAGAGAACGGAACATGATGATGGAAAGGTTTTCGAGAGAAAGGAATGACTTATTAATGAAATAATATATTGAATATCATTAGTGTTGACTTATAGTTATTAAATCACCCATAAGTTTAGGTGGTTATCAAATCCATTGCACTCAAATAAAATAATAAAAAGAAAAAGAATGTTGTTTCAAATTTTATTAATATGCTTATACAATTAATTTATTTAATGTTTTGAATTTATTTAATTTATTTAAGAAAATGTAATGTTTTGAATTTGATTAATTTATTATACAATTTATATATTTTGAATAATTAAAATAAATTTTTAAAATTAATAAATTATATTAGAAAGTAAAGATTATATTAAATAATTTCAAAATATTATTTATTTATTTAAATACGATGAAATAAAAGTACAAACATTACTATAAAAAAAGAAATTAAAAAGTGAATAGTTTGAGTGGTTCTAATGGTTAAGAACTTGTGTTTCCTCCTAGGAAATCACAGGTTCAAATCTAGAGGGGGGTAGGGTATGTACACATTTGTAGACTTTAGCTGTCAAATTGTTGCGTGGAGGGGGTCCTTTGTCTCACAAATAAAGGCGTCGCATACACCAATTAATATAAATCCTAAAAATTATTAAACAAATATAATATTGCTAGATGGAAAAATCCATTGAAAATTATTAGAGGAAAACATAGATAAAAGTCCATATAAAATAATATAGAGGAAGATTAATGGAGTGAGTGCACATAATAAAAAAAAAGTATGAAGGATTTAATATTAATGAAGTAGAATCTAGATGTAAAAACACCTAAAGTAACATAGAGGATGTTGGATGGAGTGAGTGCATAAAATGAAATTGAAGAAGTAACATATAGGATGATGGATGGGGTGAGTGCATAACATGAAATTGAAGAAGCAACATATAGGATGATGGATGGGGTGAGTGCATAAAATGAAACAGAAGTATGGAGGTGCAATGAGAATTGATTCCAATTGGATCATTGTATTATTTTTTATCTATCTCGATGCTTTCATAGTGGAAATAATTGTAGGAATCAACTTGTAGGGTCATTTTAATGGCAGGCCCCAGTTTGGAAAATTGGGGTTTGAAACCTTCCGGAACCATTTGAGGCATAAAATGGAATTTTTGGGGTCAAAACTTTCCTAGCATAGCTTGGTCCCTGTGACACTATTCTACACATCGATACCTTTCCAACAATGAAAAAATCACGTAGATCAAAGCTCGTATGCAAAAGTTATGCCTCTCGCAAGTTGACCTATTGTGTTGACCACCATGGTACGCGATGATGCCACATCAACCCCCATTACTCATGCATATGGGGCTAGCCACATATGTAATTTCAAATATTATAAAAGGTCCTAAATCTTATCACAATTAAGGGTTGAGGAAGTCAAAACCCTACCCTTAGATGGCTATCGGGCTATGTTAAATACTGGGGTGCTAGGAGGAGAAGGGGTTCCATTCTATGCTATTGTATTTTTTCCACGATAGAGAGAAACAACTTTGATTTGGAAAATTATAGAGCATAACAGAGGGGGTTAATGGTCTATAACAACCTAACAAACAACAGGTCTCAAGTAATTCTATAGAGAGTGTCTTCTTCCTTGTAATTGCATTATTTCCATACCAAAGAAAAGAGAGCAAAGTATCCTCACCTTCTAGTTGCATTTTCTCCCATATGGGTTTCCCATAGAAAATCTTTGTGTTATTGTGTGGATGGTGCATGATAGTATTTCCATTTTCTCTATTTTCCAAATTTTAACTATTTAATGCATAAGCAGAAAATCAGTATCTAAAGATTCTAGAATATAAAGGAATTTAACCTTCATAGTGTATATTTCAGTTTTATTTATCAAATTTGTTGTGACAAACTATTCCAGTGGAATATACATGACAATTTATAGATCACAATGGTATCATAAAAGGTTTTCTTGGGGTATTTATGGAAACTTGTTGTAGGGATCCATAAAAATATTTTAGAAGGAAGTCATAGAACCAATATGATCTATAAACTGCCTTGGATATTCCACTTGAATAGTTCGTCAAAAGAGATCTAATAAATAAAATTGAAATCTACACTATGAAGGTTAAATTCCTTTAGATTCTAGAATCTTAGTTACTAATTTTTTTTTTATGCATGAAATAGATAAAATGTGGAAAATAGAGAACAAGGAAATACAATCACATGTCATCCAAAGAATAACATAAATATTTTCTCTGGGAAACCCTTACGGAAGAAAACCCAGCTAGAAGGTAAGGTTTCTCTTCTCTCTTTTCTATGGTATGGAAATAATGCAAGTGCAAAGGAGAAGACACTCTCTATGGAGTTACTCGAGACCTGTGGCCTATTAGGATGCTACAAAACATTAACCCCCCTCTGTTATGCTCTATAATTTTCTCACTACCAGTTTTTCTGCTCTACTATGGAACAAAATACAAAACATAGAATGGAACCTCTTCTCCTCCTAGCGGTCTGGTATTTAGCATAACCTGATAGCCATCTAGGGGCAGGGTTTTGACTTCCTCAACCCTCAACTGTGATAAGTTTTAGTACCTTCTAGAATATTCTTAAAATTACATACGTGGCTATCCCTATATGCGTGATTAACGGGGGCATATGTGACATGCTCTTGTACCATGGTGGTCAACACAGTGGGTCAACTTGTGTGAAGCATAGCTTTTGCATACGAGATCCGATTGACGTGATTTTTTCATTGTTAGAAATATGTAGATGTGTAGAATAGTGTCACAAGTTCCAAGTTGTGTAGGTAAATGTTTTACCCCAAAAATGTCATTTGTCGCCTCAAAATGGCTCTAGAAAGTTTCAAACCCTAATTTTCCGAAATGGGACCTGCCATTAAAATGACCTTGCAAGCTAGTTCCTCCAATTTTTTCCACTCTAAAAGAATCAAGATAGATGAAAAATAATATAATTATCCAATCCATATCATACCATCTGGATTGGATCATCAAAAAAAAAAGAAGGAAATACATAACTCTAAAATCTATTCAATACCAATTTTTGAATTGTGTATTATTCTAGAAAAACTACAATGGGGTATTATTGAGGTGCCTAGAAAAGTGTAAATCTAACCAAGTTCTCAAGGAACTATATTTTGAGAGACATATATTATTGGCCAACATTATTCAGGGATTATCATGCATACATTTGAAAGTGAAAAGTTTGCTAGATTGGTGTTGGAAGAGAGAAACAAAAATTCTATCCCACTACAACCTATTACAATGGATGAAGCATTTCAGTAACGGGGCCTCAATATTATTGGGGAGATAAACCCAAAATATTTGAATAAATACAAGTACATTATAAATGCTACAGATTATTTCATGAGGTGGATAGAAGAAATCCCATTGACCAAGGTGAATGAAGATCTATCATCAAATCCTGGAACAATATTTGATGACAACATTTGGGGTTCCTTCCATGTTTTTTTAATAATTTTTCATATTTTTCTTCTTTAAAAATAACTAAGTTTTCCTTAGAAAAATGAATTATTTTAAGGTATTTAGTTAATTATTACCCTTAAGGAAATGGTGGAGTTGAATCTACTAACAAAAAACTAATCAAAATATTAAAGGAAACCATTGTTGATCAGCAAAGAAATTAACACAATCCATTATCCCATGGTCTCTTAGCTGATAAAGTAACACCTAAGGATACTATGATAACCTCATCATACTTTATAGTATATGGAAAACAATATATCCTAACACCAAATTTTTTCTTACCCTCCCTACAACTTCCTCAATTTGAAATAGGGAAAAGTTTCCTAGCTATTAAAAAATGAATCAATCTCTTAATGAATATTGAATAAGAAAGGGAGAAAGTTGTTGGTTGTGGAGCCTGATTATCTTCCTGATTCAGAGGTATTTTGTTTTCAGTCGTGTTTATACCCCATGAATACTTTACACCCCAGAAGTATGTACACTCTTCCACACGAGGGAGTGGAGAGGGGGGTTACCCTCTCTGTGGGGTTCGGGGGTGAAGCCCCTGAAGGAAAATTTTCCTTGTAAATGTATATTGTAATTTCATTGTAAATCTGAACCATTCATTATAAGGTCATAGATCTAACAGTAGAAATTATGTTAGGGTTTTTTTCCCTAGAAGGAAACCCTCTGTTATGAGGGAAATGTATTGTGGCTATGTATGATAGTGAATATTGTATTATGAGATTAGAGACTATGAGAGAAAGAAGAGGAATTTACAGTGGGTTTGTTGTAGGTTGTATCCCTTCATATGTTGGATAATAATAAAGGAAGGACCTGAAAATTTCTCTGGTGGACGTAGCCCACACTGAGTGAACCACGTAAATATGTGTCTCAATTATATTATGTATCTTCTGTGTTTTGTTTCCACATTTTTTTTATTTTATTGTTCCACGATCCTGTTTTTCTAACAAATGGTATCAGAGAGAAAGGTAACTCGCGGGAAAAGAGGGTTCTAGGCTCGAGTGGGAGCAATGGCAGAAGATGGAAAGTTTAGGGTCGAGAAATTTAACGGCCAAAACTACCAGTTATGGAAGATGTAGATGGAAGATTATTTATATTAGAAGGATCTATTCCTACCATTGGGCAGAGTAGCAAAGAAGTCGATGGCCATGAAGGACAAAGAATGGGAGATTCTTGACAGAAAGGCTCTAGGAACGATACGACTGACCCTAGCAACATCGGTGGCTTTCAATATTTCGAAAGAAAAGACAATGAAGGCTTTGATAGAAGCATTGGCTAAATTGTATGAAAAACCCTCGGCGTCCAATAAAGTATTTCTAATGAAGAGATTATTTAATATGAATATGTTTGAAGGTGGGTCTGTTGCAGATCATTTAAATGATTTTGATATGGTTACTAATCAACTAAGTTCTGTAAAAGTGGAATTTGATGATGAGGTCAGGGCTCTTCTAATCTTGTGTTCATTGCTAGAAAGATGGAACAACTTGGTCATGGCTGTAGGTAAATCTGTCTCTGGTTCAAATACTTTAAAATTTGATAATGTTGTTGGTGTTATCCTTAGTGAGGAAATGTGACAGAAAAGAACAGGTGAGACATCAGGTAATGTGTTGAACATGGAGAACAGGGGAAGAAAAAGGGATAGAGGAAAGGGCCCAGGGAACCACGAGAATTCTAGGAAGGGAAGATCCAAATCCAGACTTGGAAATATAGAGTGTTGGAATTGTGGGAAGAAATGACATCTAAAGAAAGACTACAAAGCTCCAAAGAAACCAAGAGATGGACAACAGGAGAGAAATCAGGAAGAAAATGTAATAGGTGATGTGTTACAAGATGCTTTGATTCTTTCTATAGATAATATTTATGAGTCTTGGGTAGTAGATTTAGGGGCTTCATTTCATGCCACACCCCATAGGAAACATTTTCTATATTATGTTCAAGGTGATTTTCCACAGGTTCATTTGGGTGGTGATGCACCATGCAAAATTGTTGGAATGGGAAAGGTAAAAATAAAGCAACGCAATGGAAACCAATGGTTGTTGAAAGAGGTAAGAAATGTTCTAGATTTAAGGAAAAATCTAATTTCAACAGGGCAGTTGGAAAGTGAAGGTTGTATATCCATATTTACAGATAAGACATGGAAGGTCATCATAGGATCATTGGTGATAGAAAAATGAGAGAAGGTAGGTACATTGTATTTATGTACTGGTAATACTGACTCTTCTATCGCTTTAGCTTCTACAAGAGTGGATACAACACTATGGAATCATAGTATGGGACACATGAGTGAGAAGGGAATGCAGATACTTCACAAAATAAATTTGTTTCCAGATCTTAAACAAATTGTTTTGGACTTCTGTGAGCATTGTGTTTATGGGAAACAAAAGAGAGTCAGATTTCTCAGAGTCGAAAAAGAAAAGAAGAATGAAAGGTTAGAGCTTGTTCATACAGATGTATGGGGACCAGCAAAGGTATCATCTCTTGGTGTCTCTCATTATTATGTTACTTTTATTGATGATGCAACTAGAAAAACTTGGGTTTATTGCATTCGACAAAAATATGATGTTTTTGATACTTTTAAGAAATGGAAAGCTTTGGTTGAGAATGAGACAGGAAAATTTTTAAAGTGTCTCAGATAAGATAATGGAGGTGAATATTGCACCAAGGAGTTTGATGATTAATGTTCATACCATGGGATTCGTAGAGAGAAGACAATTACAAGAACACCGCAAGAAAATGGTGTGTCAGAAAGGATGAACATGACAATCATGGAGCGTGCAAGGAGTATGAGATTGCATGTTGGTTTTCCCTTATAGTTCTGGGTAGATGTTGTAGATACTATTGTTTACTTAATAAACAGAGGACCTTCAAGCTCTTTGGATGGTAGAATTTTAGAGGAGGAATGGACAGGAAAAAAGGTAAACTATTCTTTTTTGAAAACTTTCGGTTGTGAAGTATTTGTCCATATTGATAAAGAAAATAGAACAAAGCTTGAGCCAAAATCCAAGAATTGTACCTTTATTGGATACGGTGTTAATGATTTTGGTTATCGCTTATGGGATTATGAAAATAACAAAATAATTAGGAGTAGAGATGTCATATTCAATGAGAAGTTCATGTACAAAGATCAGTTGCAGGGAAAGAAACAAGAAAAAGAAAAACAAGAATACACAGTGCTTGATGAGATCACTGAAAAGAAATTCCAAAGGAACCAGAAAATCAAAATGTACAACAATAGGAGAAACAAGTACCTCAAACACCTGCAAGTGTTGTTAGAAAATATACTAGGTTAAGTTTGCCCCCTGAACGATACTCTCCTTCATTGTATTATTTATCGTCGACTGGTTCTGGTGAACCAGAATGTTATAAAGAGGCAATGTAGGTAGACACCAAAAAGAAGTGGGAGCAAGGAATGAAAGAGGAAATGGATTCCTTGGTAAATAACCATACTTGGGACTTGTTTCAGTTTCCTACAGGAAAAAGAGAATTGCAGAATAAATGGGTTTACAAGTTGGAGGAGGAAGATGGAGGAATAAAGTGGTACAAGGCTAGACTTGTTGTAAAGGGGTTTGCACAAAAGAAAGGTATAGATTTTGATGAAATATTTTTTCTTATTGTTAAAATGACTTCAATTAAGACTATTTTAAGTCTTATGGCAGTAGAATATTTTCATCTTGAACAATTAGATGTTAAAACAAAGTTTCTCCATGGGGATTTGGAAGAAGAGATTTATATGCAGCAGCCATAGGGGTATCATGTCAAAGGGAAAGAGAATTTGGTATGCAGGTTGAAGAAGAGCTTGTATGGCCTAAAGCAAGCTCCAAGGCAGTGGTATTTGAAGTTTGATAGGTTTATGACAGAACATGGTTATAGTAGATGTCATTCTGATCACTGTGTTTATTTCAAAAAGCTAGAAAATGGAAGCTATATTATCTTGATATTGTATGTAGATGACATGCTTGTTGCAGGGTATAATATGAAGGATATAAATTTGCTCAAGAATAAATTAGCTAATTCATTTGCGATGAAGGATTTGGGTGCTGCAAAGAAAATCCTTGGTATGAGAATAACAAGAGACAGGAAAAATTGCAAATTGACATTGTCTCAGGGTGAGTACATAGAGAAGGTGTTGGAGAGGTTTATAATGCAAAATGAAAAAACAATTAGTACACCTTTAGCCATCCATTTCAAATTAAATAAGGAAATGTGTCCCAAGACACATGAGGAGATAAAATACATGTCCAGGGTCTCTTATTCATTAGCAGTTGGCATCTTGATGTATGCAATGGTTTTCACAAGACCAGATATTGCACATGCAGAGGGAGTTGTGAGCAGGTATATGAACAATCCAGGTAAAGAATATTGGGAGGCAGTAAAGTGGATTCTCAGGTATTTGAGAGGTACTTCTACTCATGCATTATGTTTTGGAGGTTCAGACACTTTTCTACAGGGATATGTTGATTCAAATATGGCATGTGATAAAGACAACAGGAGGAGCACCACAGGGTATGTTTTTACTATAGGTGGAACAACAATAATTTGGATTTAAAAGCTGCAAAAGGTTGTTTCACTTTCAACAACAGAGGCAGAGTATGTTGTTTCTACAGAGGCTAGTAAAGAGATGATTTGGTTACAGAGGTTTATGGAGGAATTGGAAAAGAAGCAGGAGAATAGCAGGTTGTACTATGTTAGTGAGAGTGCCCTTCATCTTGCAAATAACTCAGCCTTCCATTCGAAGACTAAGAATATACAGTTGAGGTACCACTTCATACGATCCACCTTGGAAGATGGACATTTGAAATTGGAAAAGATACACACTAGCCAGAATCTTGCAGACATGTTAACAAAGGGAGTAACCAGGGAGAAACTGAGTTCCTACTCAGTTTCAGTTGGTATTCAAGAATGAAGATGAATATGAGAAAATTTCCAGGTCCAAGAAGGTTTAGAGTCCAGCATATACAAAAACGGTGGAGTTTTTGAGATCAGTCTCCAAGTGGGAGATTGTTGGTTGTGGAGCCTGATTATCTTCCTGATTCAGAGGTCTTTTGTTTTCAACCGTGTTTATACCCCATGAATACTTTACATTGCAGAAGTATGTACACTCTTCCACGTGAGGGAGTGCAGAGGGGGGTAACCCCCTCTGCGGGGTTCGGGGGAAAAGCACCCGTAGGAAAAATTGCCTTGTAAATGTATATTGTAATTTCATTGTAAATCTGGATCGTTCATTATAAGGTTGCAAATCTAACGATAGAAATTATGTTAGGGGTTTTTTCCCTAGAAGGAAATCCTCTATTATGAGGGAAATGTATTGCGGCTATGTATGATAGTGAATATTGTATTCTTACATTAGAGACCGTGAGAGAAAGAAGAGGAAATTACAATAGGTTTGTTGTAGGTCATATCCCTTCATATGCTGGATAATAATAAAGGAAGGACCTGGAAATTTCTCTGGTGGATGTATCCCACACTAGGTGAACCACATAAATCTGTGTCTCTATTGAATTGTGTATATTTTGTGTTTTGTTTCTGCATTTGTTTTATTTTATTACTGCACAGTCCTGTTTTTCTAACAAAAGCCAAGTAGAAGTTTATTTTTCATCAACAACCCATAATAATTTGTTTTACAAACATTCAATAACATGAAAAATGTTTGAGGTAAGAGATATTGTTCTAAAATTGGATAAGCTAAATGAGCCTAAAGGAAAACATACAAAGTTTCAATGTTTATGCCTTGGGCCATTGAAGGTGGATGGAAAGCTTGGTCTTGGCTCTTACAAACTATAAAACATGGAAGGGGAGATGGAAATTCTCCATGTCAATGGCCAAGTATTAAAAATTTATTTCCATTAGTGGCCTCAGAATGGTTTGCATGTACACATTGGTCCTCATCCATTCTAGTTTACTTTGTATTTCTTTTATTGATTTGAGTTTTAAGATTTTAGAATAGGTTGTATTATTTTGAGTTTTCTTTAATAAATTTAACTTCAATTTGAAAGTTTGGTTTGCATCATTTTCTTTGGAAATGAGTTCTTATATCCATGGCTTACTTACTGATCAATTTGTGATTTCCTAGAAGGGTTAGGTCTAAAATTTTGATAAAAGTAGACACACTTTCTAATTCTCAAAATCCTCCATCTTATTTATTTATCATTACTTAAAAAATAACCTTTCAATAAATATTTCATGTTACCTAAACATTAAAATTGTGGTGGAATTGGGGTTATGAACACCAAAATATATTGAAAATTAAGTTAAGTGGTGATTCAGTCAACCTAAATATATCATCCATTCACATTAAACGACCACACCATGTGAAAGGTTTTCAGTCATACCTCTAAATTTTAAAATCTCTTAGGACATATGTTGGCACAGGGGCCGACCCAGGGTTCAATGCTACAACAACACAACAACAAAACCCTAAATACCGACCCTTTCGACAACACCTGCGAAGCAAATGAAGTCTCATCCTAGGTAGAGGCAGGGGTGGTTGCAAGACTCAAGTGTCTGCAACCTTAGTTGGGACACAGATCTGTGATTATGATACTTAATAGAGCACAACACCGTCAGTTCCTCAATATGCAATCAATATCCACTTTGCTGATAAAACAGAGCTTCGCAAAATTCACACTAATCTAATGTATTTAAGCACTTAGCATAGGTAAATAGATCAGATCTAGCAGATTAAGAACTAAGCATATTCATCTAGAGAAGATCTAACATTCTCACATATCATTAGTACTAAGCATAAGAAGATCTATCTAATAATCTCAAAGCACTTATAAAATAACATATAAATGGATCAGAACATTGCACATAGAAGAGTAACACAATATTTACGTGGTTCACCCCCACCCTAGGGCTATGTCCACCAACTATTCTTCTTTATTAGATTCTTCAACAGGTTACACGAACATAGCCTTGGAACCCTTCTCCACATAAGATAGAATATTTGCGCATCTCGCTAGATCCTTCTTCCTTGCATTACATCACAAATCCTTCCATTGTCTGTTACAACTGCTTACACTTAGCTCTGCAAGTCTCTTACAGTCATGCACAAAGAACTTATAGGCCCTACTTTCACTTAGCAAACATTTACATATGAATAGCGGCCTAACATCACATATATTCCCTCCCTTACACTGCCTAGATATCTATTTATACATTACAAAAGAGGCATAAACATGGGTAAACCCATGGGACGACATCCCAATCCCATTACATAACACCAAAAACCCAAAAAGGACCTATTGATGGGTGAAATTGACCACTCGTCAACTGGAGGGGTGGATCTGGTCCGGGGTTGTCTAAATAACCCAAGCCGTTTGGATTAATCCACTCCGATGGGTTTAGTGGCTCCGTTGGCCGATCTAAGTCCTAGGAAAGTGAAAAAACTAAGCTAAAGAAACTAATCTAAGTGAAAAACAACTACTGCAAACTATATACAAATCTAAAATATATATACAATTTACTAACTAATCTTATAAAACAATAATTCTACTTATTAAATGCTCAACTATTAATACAATTAAATTTCAATTATATATGTACAGTATTTACATAATACAAATTTTGATCGAAATTTGTGAAATCATTTGTAAATTATCTTACGACAATGAAGCTATTATTTTTGGACTTTTATAACTTTTATGAAAAAGAAATGAAACAACAGCTATCTAACTAAGCAAAGAAGATAATAATTTGTACTATATATCTATCTAAACTATAGAGAATTCTCAAATTAATTAACTATTAAATTGCAAATAATAAACTGACCTGAAGTAGTGCTTCCTATTTGTCTTGTGCACAGTACTCGATTTAGCTGTTTGATGGGGGAAACCCGCACCAGATTTTGCAAAAATCTTCTTGTAAACAGGAAGCAGCGACGCTCTTGAATACGAATGACAAAACCAACAAGAGATATAGCAACACCAATTTTATAGTTTACAGATCATCACATTTAGATAAATCCCAGTGCAAAGATTTGTACATAATTGCTCATTTAACAAAGAAGATAAACCTTCTATTCATTAAATTAAAACAGAGTAATTGTTGTAAGTAAAATGAGATACATCAAATATGGACAATACTTAATTCATATCACATCAACCTGTAACAAATCTTGATATCTAAAGTAGTCAATAATTTGATTACAAATTAAAATGCACAGAAACTTGAACAAAAGTAAGATGAATTGAAGCTAAAGCCGTACAACAAATCCACTTCTATTCGAGTCTGTATAATCATCAACCCATAGTCTCTGTTCTCCGAATAGTGATTCCTTGTTTACAAAAAATAATAAGTATATAAAGGCCATAGGATGAAACATTCCCTGTGGAAATCATCAAAACTGTTTGCACAAAATATGGGAACAATCTCCCAAATTTCTATTCCTATCTAAGACTAACAACCTAATCCCAAAACTATGTAACAAAAAGCATGTTCAAAACTGCTATAATTGATCCAATCCCCATTGAAATTCGTGTGTACATGTAGATGCACAAAAAATAAACAATTTTAGATTGTGTTTAATTGTAAAATCAATAGAAATTCAAATTTTATGACTAGCTAACATAATCTCACGATTCTGTAGCTGGTCATATTTACAAAAAAAATTGTATTAAATTAATCCAATGGTAACAGAAATGTATGCGATCTATCAAACAAATCCTTTATTACTAATTCAAAACAAACATAATCATTTTTTCTAATTCAAAACAAACAGAATCATGTTTTATTCATTCAATCAAAACAGAAATGAATGTGATTTGAGCCAACAAATCATTTATTCTAATTTAAGAAAGATAGAATCATGCTAAAATTAAACAAAATCATACCAGCCATTGTGAAATCAAATTGAATCATGATAGTTGTAGCTGCTTACACGTTTTTTTCTTTTAAAAATCACATGTCCTGTAGATGTAAAACTTGCTGGCAGACTGGTTGATTATCCTTTGAATTGATCAAGGGTTCACAGTGGGAGGCTGAGACACATGGCTGGATGAGTGAGAGGGGTGTTGTGGGATGCTAATGCACAGGCCTGGAGAAGTCACAGATGTTTCAACACTTGCAAATAGACCAAAACGCTCCCTTCAGCCACAGAGAAAAACTGAGATTTGACCTCTAAAGGACGAGCTATATCTCTGTAATAACCCAATTTCTGAGGAAACCGCCTGCGATGAAGGTAAAGGGGCTAATTTCGGTTCTTGGTTTTCAAGGTTTTGATCTGATTCAAAACCGTTTGCCCAGAATTGCTCGCGCAAAACCGTGTCTCTGGGAGGCAATTACGTGGTTAGCCTAAGCAGTCTTCTCTGGCACTATCAAACAATAACAGAGCCTGGAAACCATGGGGTTCAATTTGCACTACAGGGGCCATGACTAGCAACACAAAATCAACGGGGTAATCAATGAGAGGGTTTGACAGGGTAGACACAACACCATTTTCCCAAAGCTTCCCCCAAAAAAGAAAAGGCAACTCGAAATGCAAGGCAGAGCGTTAATGCTTATGCATGCGGGTACAGTGGTGGAGTAAATTGAAACCATGGAAAACTATCATGTTGGCATGTACGATCGATGACGCCTTGGTAATAGTTTCATTCAAATCACAATCCAAAGCATTGTAAACCAAATGTCAAATGGATTATCACATAATCATTGAAAGCCATAAAATGCATAACCAAAAAGATTTTGACCAAATGAAATATCAAATAACCATTTGAAAACCATGGTGTTCATAACCAAAAATCGGTTTGAATGTTAAATCAACAATAGTATTTGTATGATTTGAAAGAAACCACTATATTGAACATTGCACCAAGGATTTAATCACAAAATTAATGCGTTCTACGAAACCATTGCACCAAGGGTTTAATCAAAGACACCAAAAAAATCATTGCATCACGAACTTATAAATCGAAACCATATTAACAAAAATGCAAAGTGAATAAAGGTTTGGTGTTTTGATAAATGTATGACCATTAGTGAGTTGGAGGTAAAAGAAATTATGACCATATGAACAAAAGGATTCATAATAATTCAAAAGATCATTCTAATGCCATCAACATTACTTCCAACTCTAGGTTTTCACGCTTGCAGTCGTGAAAATGAAAATGAAAGGCAGGTGTGTGAATGTGCAAGATAATAGTGTCATTTTGTTTTAAAGAATTGCGACGAGTATTGAGGGTTCAAAACCCTTGTGTAGGCAGCTTGTAAGGAAAATATAATATTGCAAAATGACTGCCAACAATGGCGACACACTGGTAGAAGCAGTTATCTCTGCCAAAGAAGCAATCCATATTAGGATAATGAGAATAATTCTAACTCAAAAACAACCAGAAAATTGGTTAAACATCATCATTAATCATAAAAATTCTAGTTGTGCTTAAAAGATGAGATCTGATGACAATCTTAATAAAAGCGAGTCATGATGTTAAAGATACAATCTCCAATACTGTTGACAGAGCCACTGCTGCCAGCAGGCGTCCATAGCCTCGACAGGGTTTCCATTTAACCCACTCTGATATTTGTATCCTGCCAGGAAGTTCTAAATCAGAATAAAGGACATTTTAAGGTCAAGAGATTCCATACTTGCGAATTTTCATATACCCGAATACCCGACATTGCTTCGCTGCCAGTGGGCCTGTTCAGTACCCCGACGAAGTTGTCTTGGCGTCATGCATGCATTTACCCGCTGCCAGCAGACCTGTTCAGTATCCCGACGGGTTTACAAGCACGTCCCACAGCTCTTTTAATGATTTATTTGGTTTTTAAAGATATATAATTGAGCGGGGTGACGCTGAAAATTATGATATTTTAGACATATTTTTACAGACCTTGAAAGAATTTTTTAATTGTCCTTCATTAAGATTTAGAGATGGTTTGTTTACAAAACCGACCTTCGAAGGCAGTGAGACATCTTCTGAGTTATTCCCTTAAGGAATAGGGACATCGTAAGAAGAAAATAGATGATCATGACAGGCTTCACTTACAGATTGAAATCAATAAACTTCTTTCAAACAACAGGCTTTCCTTAACATGGCTGTAAATTTCAGAAGCATATCACAATTGATGTTTAGACAACTTTTCAGTAGTCATTTTAGAGGAATTTTTTTTTCTATTTTCTTTGTCTGAACAGTTCATAATGTAGGTATGTGTATTTCAAAAGCAAAAACTGGTAAGCATAAGGGAGAAATCAAAACACACCAGCGAAGAAAGATTTGAAAGAAAATAAATCCAAACAAAAAAAATATGTACAAAACGTGCATCTGAAAACCTTATGCAACAAATCCCTTGGGAGACTGAAAGAAAGTAGGAAAATCCTGTTTGATGGGAAAGTAGTCTTACTCGAGGTACCTTGGGTTAGGGTTGATTCAGATTTATTTATCTCTTTACTTTCCATTTAAGATTTTCATGACGATACTGCATTTTTAAAAATAAATATTCAACTAAAAGCAAAGAGAAAAAGATCAAGAAAACTTCCCTGATAACAGTCGTATTATGGTTCTCATGGTGCGCCCACTTGTGTTCATGACTACATTATTACAAAGAGAAATAGTGAGAAATAAAACTGAAAGAAAACCTATTCCTAAACCTACCCTAACTATTAAACAAATCAGGATACTACGTGAAGTCATGCTTCCAATGTAGCCATTAGAGTAACTCCAATCCATTCCCTTCAGTATTCTTGATGTATGAATCCTCCAACCATTGTGCAATCTTGTCGTGATAAGGGTCATAATGGCATGGGCGAGTGTAAGTAAGTTTGAAAAACTTATCAAGATTACGAGGAAATGAAATAACCATTAGCCAAGGCTAAAATGCCCCATCCTCCTGACAATTCTCTAAGTGTTCATTAATTTCTTCACATAGAGGATCTAAAAGAAATATATCACGCCTACTTCTAAGATACTTAGGTAAAAAGAAAGCAAGCATAAATTTATCTTTATTATGGAAATTTGTTATATATGAATATTCAAGCCCTTCTAAGATCCTGTTACAAAAATGAGGATGCAAACCATGACTTTGATGAAACGAATACATCAATGGGAAACTCATCATAGGAGGATTCGTGCAATCAATTGGATCATTGGTTTGAATGTTTCCTTCAATGAGATTGATCAATTCAAAATGTGAAGTATAAACATTAAGATTCGAGCTCAGCAAAGAACGAATATGAAACTTAGAATGTTTGATGTCCATAAGATATAATGCATTGTCTTTTTCAACAATAAATTGTGTAAAATCATCTCGCAACATGTCCTTTTCCCATGTGAGTGATGAAAGTGAACAAGCATCAAATCCGGTTTTATCAATGCTATGCTCGGAATTAATTTCAACAGAAAGATATGATTGTGGCGGAAAAGAGTAGGATGTTGTAGGTAAGGTTTCAAGTCCAACAGAGTCTAGGAAGAGATCAGGATATAAAGAATAAAAGGAATCAGACATAAGAACATGAAAATAATCTCTTGAATTAACAATGGTATTCTTCAGAGATTTCTCTTCACCTTCCTTAAAACCCTTACTCTGTTTTGGTGACGAATACCTCAACATTATATGATCATCTCGATTTGCCTTTTGTGTGATAGATAATTCAAAATTTATGTGAAAAACATCTAGTCTTTCCTATGAACAAAGTGTATTTTGAGGATGAAGGTTTAAGGTTTCTTCTTCTAGTTGCATATCTTCTTCTCTAATCAGTTTCATAGGAGTACTAGAACATTCAAGATGATTTTCATTGCTTAAGTGTTCTTCAATGACTGATTTTAAATGTTGATTAGAGCACGAGTTACAAGAATGAGGATATTCAGCTTGAGCCAGAAACAAATCTTCTTCCATACTGGTCGTAGACTGAAAATTCAATGTTTCAGAGGAAAAAATAATTTGGTTGTCAATAAAAAACTGGTCAATAGATTCTACCTCCCGAGCTTGTTCAACATTGTCGGAAGGATTCTTCTCTTCTTGCGAAGAAGATTGTTCTTGCAGTTGAGTGATAGGATTTTCAATTAGTTCTTTGTTCGTGCTTGAATATGACTGGAGGGAAGGGATGCAAGCATTACATAAGAGATTTAATGCAAATGACATGTCATCGAGATTAAATTTACAGAGGATATGATAGACTCTTGTGAAAAAGTCTTCTGAAGATGAATCGTCGTTGATTAGCGAAGTATGAAATTCTTCACATAATTGATCAAAATCATAAACTTCAAAAGCATCTAGAAACTCATCTACAAATTGAAACCAATAAAAAATGTGACATGCTGGAAAGGATTCAAACCAATGTTTGATCTGACCTCTAAAAGTAAAAGCGAATAGTATGCATAAAACTCCTAAATCTGAGATGTCATGTTTGATGCATTTGCACCAAAACTTGTTAAGGTGGTCTTTAGCAGATATATTGCCTCCACCATCAAAGGTGAGTTTGGACAAGAGAGAGACTGTCTCGTTGGGAACATTGGGTAATGAGAAGTTGAAAGCATGTTCCAACACAGTGATTTGGGGAGCCATGGGGGAAATTGAATACATTTAAAATAAAGGCTCCTACAAGGCCAACTTGTTAGTCGGCCCTCCTTCTAGCGCCATTTGTTGATGGGTGAAATTGACTGCTCGTCAACTCGACGGGTGGATCCGGTCTGGGGTTGTCTAAAAAACCCAAGCCGTTTGGATTAATCCACTCCGATGGGTTTAGCGGCTCCTTTGGCCGATCTAAGTCCTAGGAAAGTGAAAAAACTAAGCTAAAGAAACTAATCTAAGTGAAAAACAACTACTGCAAACTATATACAAATCTAAAATATATATACAGTTTACTAACTAATCTTATAAAACAATAATTCTACTTATTAAATGTTCAGCTATTAATACAATTAAATTTCAATTATATATGTACAGTATTTACATAATACAAATTTTGATCGAAATTTGCGAAATCATTTGTAAATTATCTTACGACAGCGAAGCTATTATTTTTGGATTTTTATAACTTTTATGAAAAAGAAATGAAACAACAGTTATCTAACTAAGAAAAGAAGATAATAATCTATACTATATATCTATCTAAACTACAGAGAACTCTCAAATTAATTAACTATTAAATTGCAAATAATAAACTGACCTAAAGTAGCGCTTCCTATTTGTCTTGTGCACAGTACTCGGTTTAGCTGTTTGATGGGGGAAACCCGCACCAGATTTTGCAAAAAGCTTCTCGTAAATAGGAAGCAGCGACGCTCTTGAATACGAATGACAGAACCAACAAGAGATATAACAACAACAATGTTATAGTTTATAGATCATCACATTTAGATAAATCCCAGTGCGAAGATTTGTACATAATTGCTCATTTAACAAAGAAGATAAACCTTCTATTCATTAAATTAAAATAGAGTAATTGCTGTAAGTAAAATGAGATACATCAAATATGGACAATACTTAATTCATATCGCATCAACCTGTAACAAATCTTGATATCTAAATTAGTCAATAATTTGATTACAAATTAAAATGCACAGAAACTTTAACAAAAGTAAGATGAATTGAATCTAAAGCCGTACAACAAATCCACTTCTATTCGAGTCTGTATAATCATCAGCCCATAGTCTCTGTTCTCGCAACAGTGATTCCTTGTTTACAAAAAATAATAAGTATATAAAGGCCACAGGATGAAACATTCCCTGTGGAAATCATCAAAACTGTTTGCACAAAATGTGGGAACAATCTCCCAAATTGCTATTCCTATCTAAGACTAACAACCTAATCCCAAAACTGTGTAACAAAAAGCATGTTCAAAACTGCCATAATCGATCCAATCCCCATTGAAATTCGTGTGTACCTGTAGATGCACAAAAAATAAACAATTTTAGATTGTGTTTAATTGTAAAATTAATAGAAATTCAAATTTTATGACTAGCTAACAAAATCTCACGATTCTGTAGCTGGTCATATTTACAAACAAAATTGTATTAAATTAATCCAATGGTAACAAAAATGTATGCGATCTATCAAACAAATCCTTTATTACTAATTCAAAACAAACAAAATCATTTTTGCTAATTCAAAACAAACATAATCATGTTTTATTCATTCAATCAAAATAGAAATGAATGTGATTTGAGCCAACAAATCATTTATTCTAATTTAAGAAAGACATAATCATGCTAAAATTAAACAAAATCATACCAGCCATTGTGAAATCAAATTGAACCACGATGGTTGTAGTTGCTTACACGTTTTTTTCTTTTAAAAATCACATGTCCTGTAGATGTAAAACTTGCTGGCAGACTGGTTGAATATCCTTTGAATTGATCAAGGGTTCACAGTGGGAGGCTGAGACACATGGTTGGATGAGTGAGAGGGGTGATGTGGGATTCTAATGCACAGGCCTGGAGAAGTCACAGATGTTTCAATACTTGCAAATAGACCAAAACGCTCCCTTCAGCCACAGAGAAAAACTGAGATTTGACCTCTAAAGGATGTGCTATATCTCTGTAATAACCCAATTTCTGAGGAAACCTCTTTTAAAGAGGTAAAGGGGCTAATTTTGGTTCTGGGTTTTCAAGGGTTTGATCTGATTCAAAACTGTTTATCCAGAATTGCTCACGCAAAAATGTGTCTCTGGGAGGCAATTAGGTGGTTAGCCTAAGCAGTCTTCTCTAGCTTTATCAAACAATAACAGAGTCTGGACACCATGGGGTTCAATTTTCACTACAGGGGCCATGACTAGCAACAAAAAATCAACGGGGTAATCAACGAGAGGGTTTGACAGGGTAGACACAACACCATTTTCCCAAAGCTTCCCCAAAAAAAGCAAAGGCAGAGCGTTAATGCTTATGCATGCGGGTACAATGGTGGAGTAAATTGAAACCATGGAAAACTATCATGTTGGCATGTACGATCGACGACGCCTTGGTAATAGTTTCATTCAAATCACAATCCAAAGCATTGTAAACCAAATGTCAAATGGATTATCACATAATCATTGAAAGCCATAAAATGCATAACCAAAAAGATTTTGACCAAATGAAATATCAAATAACCATTTGAAAACCATGGTGTTCATAACCAAAAATCGGTCTGAATGTTAAATCAACAATAGTATTTGTATGATTTGAAAGAAACCACTATATTGAACATTTCACCAAGGATTTAATCACAAAATTAATGTGTTCTACGAAACCATTGCACCAAGGGTTTAATCAAAGACACCAAAAAAAATCATTGCATCACGAACTTATAAATTGAAACCATATTAACAAAAATGAAAAGTGAATAAAGGTTTGGTGTTTTGATAAATGTATGACCATTAGTGAGTTGGAGGTAAAAGAAATTATGACCATATGAACAAAAGGATTCATAATAATTCAAAAGATCATTCTAATGCTATCAACATTACTTCCAACTCTAGGTTTTCACGCTTGCAGTCGTGAAAATGAAAATGAAAGGCAGGTGTGCGAATGTGCAAGATAATAGTGTCGTTTTGTTTTAAAGAATTGCGACGAGTATTGAGGGTTCAAAACCCTTGTTTAGGCAACTTGTAAGGAAAAGATAATATTGTAAAATGGCTGGCAACAGGACCCAAAAGGGGCCAAGATCTCGTGATCTCTGCTTCGTCTTGCGCTCCTCCTTCGACAGGTTGTCGAAGTCCAAAATAGGTCAACATGACCAAGAATCTCCAAAAACTTGGTCAAAGGCCAACAAGCCCCCAACACTCACCTGTGACTCATCTTGAGTCACTCTGGTCTCACTATTTTTTCCTCGAATGCCTCAGGCTTCGCTTGAGCTGCTTCAACTTGTTGTTGCGCAACGACATCTTGCTCGATGAACTCCTAGATCACTGCGTCATTCACGAGCCCTTCTAGGTGTTGTTCTACTACGGTGACAACCTGTTATAGCTCTGCTCCACGACTTTCAACCTTTGTGAACAATTGGCATGCCTTATCTTGTAGTGGTTGGAGTCGTTGAGTTACTTCCATAACTTTGATTTGAATCGTATGGATCTGCTTTTGGGCAGTGCATTTCTCTTGAGACCGATTCATTCTTTCTACGACCGATCGGGCATTCAACTACGCTTGTAGTGTGTTTGTGTGCTCCTTCGCTTCCTAGAGATGTGACTCCAGTACCTGTAACTATGGATTCTCGGTGAGGTTCTCATATGTTTGGGCACTGTGGTTAATCAGTTGCTTGCATTCCAGGGCAAGATATTTTAGTCTGTCAACTGCGCTGTGGGCAGTTTCTTCTCTTAGGTCCCTTACGTCCTGTGGGGTTTCAGGCACAGTGCATAGTTCCAAATCTGCGATGTGTTGTTGTAGTTGTTGGATCACTTCTTCAAGTTGCGCCACCTGTTGTGGAACTCGCTCTTTGGTCTTTACTTCTACAATTTTCACAGAGTGAAGCGCTCTGTTGACCATTTCCTTTACTTCGAATTTCTCTATGAGCAACTGTTCCTTTCTTTGCTGCAGCTGTGCTTTTTCTTCATCCCACTTCGCTTGGAGAGAAATATTTTCTTGTTCTGTAGTAGTGCGTTGCTCTAGAAGGACTCCTTGTACTTGTGCTAAAGCCTGGGTGTCTTGTGTTGTTTATTCTTGTGCTCATCGAAGGAGATCTTCGATTGTATCAGTGAAGGTGATCTTCGACTATATCAGCAATTCGGTGGAGTTGATCTGGATCATCTCTCATTTCTGGTGTTCCTAATGGAAGAGGCGCAGTGGAAAATGCGTGGCTAGACTGTAGTGCCTGCTGCACCCCTTGAAGTTCAACCTCAATTCAATTTTACATATCCTCCTTCTTAGCCTCTTTCTTCTCTTCTATCTCCAACGAAGCATCGTTCAGGGCTTCTACGATGAAATCAAAGTCATCTGGGGTGAGGATAGTCTGCAATTTGGTCATGGTTGCTTTCGATTTCTTTCGAGAGGAAGGCTTCGGGGAGGAAACCTTCCTTTTCTTTGAGGGGTCCTCTTCCTCTCTAGGCGGTGTTAATTCGCCTCTCCTTTGTTCAGCCTCTGTGCCATCTATCTCTTCGTCATCACCCCCTTGCGCTGGTGACATGGAAGCAGTCTTCACCGAGGCACTGCTTAAATATTGTACTTCGTCAGTTTTCTTTGTATTGCTATCTCTGAGTGTATCCTGAGCAACTTCTGGGCTGTCTATGTCAGATATCTTTGTAGGGTCTATTGGAATAAGGAGGTCCACTGACCATTCCTTGGTGATCTCCTCCAAGTCCTACTCCGTCAGTTTGTAGTATGACTGCAGTTGTTTCTTATGTTCATCGACGCATGCTGTAATATAAATAAGATGTCGATCAACACTGAATTTCATCAAAGGTCGGAACCTGTGTAAAGTATTTAGGGTCATATGAGGCTTGGACTAGATGGTTGTCTTCAGCTAATTGTAGTATGTATGGAACATGACATTTGACTACCATTTCTTATTCATGTCACTCGAATACCACAATGTACTGAACTTTGCGGCCAGAGGTTCAAAGAGCTAGATGTCCAGGAAGGTCGCACCTTCCGGCATCTGTTGATACTGAGAGGGCGATGAATCAGTATCAAGTACAATTTAAAACATTTTTCAACTTATACTTAAACCATTCAATTATATCCAATGGTAAATGAACAATAGTATAAGAGTTACACCAATACACTATGCACAATATATGAGAAATAATCAATAGTTATTGTTCAAGGGAAGTAATGACTTCCAAAGGTAGCTACAGCTTCCAAATGTAAAGGGAGGGATAAAAATCCAAGAGGAAGATACAATCCTCAGATATCAAGAGATATTTTAACTCTCCATCCTTGCCCCTTCCTTCCACCCAAGAATATAAGAGAGATAATAAAAATTTACATTAAATCATCACCATCAACCAACCATCACATAGAACCTGATAATGCTTCCTGAGACTTATTCAATTTATGTAATTATTCAATTATTAGAATACTCTGATCCTATAGATAATATTACTCAATGTATTCTATGAAACTTCTCCAAGTTTCACTCCTTGAATCCTCCCCAAAAAGAAGTTATAGAGAGAATGGTAGACCTTGTTCAATTCTGGTTTATTCAGGAGACCTAACTTGTACAGAATACCCCACACTCAATATTTAACATCAGATTCTGAAACTCACACACAATAAAATATAGTCCTTACTATTTACAATTCAATTTTTCCCACTTCATTTGGATTCTCTATGAAGAAGTTATGACTGTTTTACCCGGAACACCTGTTTATTGACTAGCTTCAGGACTAGTCAAAAACCCTATCTTCCACAGAGTGTATCTCCATAATTATAGCGAATCAAGAGCTAAAAACTTTACCACAGGTAACTTGATATGTCTTCTCAATACATCATAAATTTAACCATCTTAATCATTCTATAAAAAATTTTATAGAGAAAATGGTAAGATGACCTGAAAATAACATACCTTAGAACACATCACCAAAAGACTTCATTCTCCCTTGAAATTCAGCCTTCTTTACTTCTGGTTTCCTATGAAATTTGACTTTTGTATCAAATGAATGTATAATGATATGTATTTATACCATTTTTGTCACTTCCTTTTAACATTAGGGCCGACCCGACACTTTCTTATTTTGTAATTCTTTTCTTTAATTATCTTCAGGGCCTACATGTACTTCCTTCTTCAATTCACTTTGTCATCTTCAAAAATTCATTTCTCCTCAACCATGAGGATCCACGTGACGTACCACATACCACCAGAAACAACATGATGTATACTATCCATCCATGGGTTTCGTATCTGCATGTGCATTGTCCTTCATGTCCAAATACCTTCATCAATCTTGCCATCCAAAACCCATGACTAGGGTTGACATCAATGACAACAACCAATCTTCCAACAATCTCCCCTTTTCATTGATGGTAAGACTCATGCTCCCCCTATCATCACAATCCCAATTTCTCTCCCCCTTTGACATCAATGGAAAAGGGTAGGGCTTTCTCCCCCTGAGTTTAATGGCAAAAGGTAACTCTCTTCTTTGGGGCTACTCCCCCTGAACATATGGCACTCAATAATACTTCATCTTTATTTTGGTCTTTGGGACTTTTTCTTCTTTGGAATCCTTTTGTGTGGATTTTGTATTCTCTCTCTTCTTCATGTCTAGGATGTATATGTTGTTCGGTATTCTTGTTGCAGTTGCAACCAATCTTCCTGAGTTATTTTCTCTGATTTTACATTTTCGGGAGTCAAACGTAAGAGTGTATCCTTGATCACACATTTTACT